>NGKF01000009.1:1424833-1456649 GCA_002162555.1 Monilinia aucupariae
CCCCCAAACCATCCAAGCGTAAGAATCCTAATTTGTTTCATCCCCTCTTGATCTCACAGTGGCACTAATCTCGTACGATCACGATCACCCAGGCTGGGTGATCTAGCCTGTTGCAGTGGCTAAACCTTAGGGCCCGCTGTACCGGACATTTCTCACAGGCAGTGGAGTGATGGGGATCAAAGGCAGCTCAGCAAAGCACAAGGCGGTAAGGCATACCTCCGGCGGTCGGCGGGAGCAGAAGGGTTTGTGGGTGTTCCCGATGAAGAAATATTTCATTCGGTGGAGATTTCGCGGATCCGAATCTACAGAGTAAGTCTACGATGTTTCGGTTTCGGGGCGGTGGATTGGGTGGGAAACCAAAGAATTACGTAGAAGTTAGGAGGAGTCAGACTCGTACGTACACTGTACTTCTAGAAGCTAGCGGGACCATGGGGATAGTTGATGAGGTATAATTTGTGACTTGGGAGGTTGGGCGAGGGGGAAAGTACTTTGTATAGTATCTGCAATTCATGTGTGATATCCCCTCGTCAATCATCAGTGAACGTAGCATGGTCCAACCCATAGCCTCATAGGCATACTGTGACACTTCATAGAATCCGATTCGCTGTAGACCGAGCAGCTTCACAGCCCAACTGTCCCATCATCGCCACATCCATCCCAGCACCCTTGCACGTATCTCTATTTCCAAGGCTGAAGCTCTGATGCTATTACGAGATGGAAATGCAAGCAGCGGAGACCTCAAAACAGCTCATCCATGACCATATCACTGATGCGGTAATGGCCATCCCAGCATCCACAAAGCCATGATCAAACCTTACATGGAAATCGCATCATCATCTGTCTCCGTCCCATGTCCCCCACACATTCTTCGACCTCCATGATTTCATATCCACCTTCTGACCAAAGTCCACTGACCCGGGGGGGGAAACCATACTCCGTAGAGCACAGCACGTGCAAGGCCAAAAATACACACCGGCGGCCCCTGAGTTCATCCCAAGGGCGAGCGTCAGGTTACACCTTAGCACACGAAAAATCCAACGTTAAGAAAAAGCCAACCTTCCCGTGGCCTTCCGCCCCGACTCCCTCAGCAGAATCTAGAATCGTCTTTGCATGCCACTCCTCCCAAAGTCACCATGGCCTTCCTTCCAAACTCTAATCCGAGCATGTCGCGCGCGCAATAGAGTTTGAGACCGTTGTCACACCAAGTAATGGAACGTAAATGCATAAACCTTGGGATCATCACAATGTCAATCAATAATGATCAGATCGAATTCCATATCGTGGCGCCATAACCGCAAGATTCACCATCAGATTGCCCAATTTCCAAAGGTCCATGTAGACATCACATACACCCTGCTGTATGTATGTGGCTGTGCGCCTCCCCCCCCAAATGATATGCGTGAAATTCCAACCATGGAGAAAAAAGTGAGACGTAAAAACAGCAGAGCATATCGGCGAATATGGAAATTCCGAAGCACAAGCAAAAAGAAGAAGAAGAAAAAAAAGAAAAGAAAAGAGAAGAAAAGAAAAGACAAAAAAAGCCTATACATAGAATATTCCCCGATATGGTCTTTCCTTTGGGTTTTTTTCTGACCTTGTTCTTCCCTCCCAAATCATCCGTGCCGGGAAGCAACGAGGTGTAAAATCCAATCCCGATGTTCCTTGGGCGCGTTGCTGACCTAATTTTGTAGAGTGGATGTCCACTCCCATTCTCGCCGGCAAAGCGTCCTTCGCTGCAACCTTAATCTCGAGATGATTGTTACACCTGCTCGACTTCCGCTGCGCTCAAGGTGAGAGTAGTGGCGAGGGCAGCAGGCTCGCAGTGTTACGATCGACGTGAACCTACCGGTACTTCCTAGTTAGCGAGGGCGTGAGGGGTACAATGCTTGCCTTTTCTCGTACTCGGGTTTGGAAAAAGAGTCAAGATGGAATAAAGTTCAATTCTGATGATGCGTTGATCTTATAGATTGCAATTAAAAAATAAAAAGGAAAGAGAGATTCAATTCATGTCAATCACAGAAGCAAAATTCAAGGGAGAAAGTAAGTTTGGTGTCAAGTCCTATCATCTAGTGACAGGACCGAAGAATCTTTTTATTCTTTTTCTTGACTATCTACTAAGTGGGTATGCCGTCTTACTTCACTGAGAAGCAATGACAAGACCAGACCAATCCATTGGATTCGTACCGTTATGTGGTATATCCATTTTATGCTCCCATCCAACCCAGATCAAACTGTCGCCAACAGGCTTCATGAAGCTCAGAAAAAAAAGGAGATGAATGATTTCTTGTATCAAGCGAGAAAAAGAGGCGCCCCTTCACCATACAAGTGAATCATTTCCAACAAATGAAAAATTGCTCCAACGCTGCCTATCCCAGTTGTCCGGTGCTTTCCCATAATAGTCTGATATCTGATATCCTTTCCATGCCTCCCTAGTATGCCCATGATGTATTAATCAAAAGTTGTAGCGCCAGTAACAATTTGCGAGACTCGACTCCTCGCTCTTCTGAATGCTCCGATGCAAGTTGTAACAATGACCCAGGGAAATTTTTAGAATGCCCAAGATTGATGAGATGAATTGTGTGAATGTATGATGTGATCCCGATGCCCAAATGATAACACTTTTGTACAACAACCGAATTGGTTGTAGATTGCAAGGTAACGCCGACTCCATGTAAGAATTTTTGAGAAGAGGTGTGGGTATTTGTATCATGATGAGAATTGTGCCGTTTGAAATAACGCCGATGAATGCTGAAGTGGTGATTATGCTTATAGTAATGGAAGTCGTGGTAGCTTGTTCATTCAATGGCTGCCAGATTGTCTTCTTGAATTTCGAGACTGATCAAACGAGCTAGCATATGCCCTCAACGCCTTCTTGGATTCTGCCGATAGTTGAGCCGGTTCCGAGCAAGTAGATGAAGTAGTGCTTTGCATTGAGAAGAGGCTTGATTGGGAGCTCGAGGGTGTCAAGGTAGACTTCGCCGAAGGGGATGATCTCGAAGGCTGGTAGAAGTATGAGGTGCTAGATGAGGGGGTCGTGCCGTATGGTTGAGCATTGCTGAAGTTGTATGCGGGCTCCATATAGAAACCATTCGACTTTGAAGGCCAGGAAGCCCCGTGGGATGAAGATGGTGATGAAGGCACTGAGCTGTCATTCGAGGAAGCCTTTTCGTATTCTGCGAGGCGGCATGCTTCTGAACAGTAAACACTCCCATCTGTTTGCCTATCACAGGCGAGGCAGAAATCTGGAGACCATTCCATATCGAAAGACATTTTGGATGTTGGTTTGTTTATTTGTGTGGATGTATGAGTGTCTGTATGTCTGTCTGTCTGTCTGTCTGTCTGTCTTCAGAGTGAAGAGTGACTTGGCAATGGTTGATGAGGCTTGGGTGGATTGAAGAAGTAAAATACCCAGAGTTCGAAGGATGAGTCTTCCTTTATGGATCTTTCGTAAGTAAGGAATAAATGTTGTGTTGTCTGATTTATGTTGTAGACCAAAGCTCGGCCAAGTAAGCTATGGTGTGACTCGACGAAAGGCTCCACCTAGTACTAAGTGGAGGGAATCTTGTGCAATGAACGCTACTGCCGTAATTTCTCAAGTGGATGAGGTGATTTATGAATATGTACAGCAAAATAATCGTCGATAATAGTTGACGAATTTCAGTTCTTATATGGTATCATTCCCTCTCCCGTCAATGGCCTTGCTCGTTTCGAAAAGTTGATACTGTATCGATGTTGATGTTTTGAATCTTCTGGAAGTTCTTGCATGGGCTATAAATATAAGGGAGAAGGGTGAGCAGAGGGTTGGGGTTGGCTAGGAGGAGTGCAGATAATAATGCCTGTCTTTGTGTGCAGCATGGCTTTTTCGCTTTGCTTCGCTTTGCTTTGCTTTTTTCTTTTCTTTTCTTTTTTGGCCACTTCACCTAGAATGGCAAAGTGCATACATAGATGGACATCATTCTTGAGGGGAGGCAGTGACATGGGCTGCTAGACTGGTAGTCATGGGCAAATCAACATCGTGCACCCCAAACGAGTGTGTCTGCTTGACGATGCCTGGCTGGTTATACAAATGTGATTCACAACTTCACCAGAGCCAGAATTTTTGGGGGTCCTGCGGAAATTTCCAATATTTTCTCTTCCTCGGTGGCATGGTGTGTTGAGTGGTGTGAGGGAGCGGTTTGGGTGGTGTGTTCAGGTATCATGAGTACAATGTACAAAGATAATCAGGATAAATTGCTGACTGGTCTCTTGCTAATCATACCACCATCACATTCTGACGACCCCTTTTTGGTTAATCCGTCTCTGAATATGCACATATGCACGGTAACCAGAATAATGCATGGGCTGCCGTAGAATCCTGGACGGAAAATGGCTCACCCAAAAGCAACAAGGCCCCCTAGCAGCTCCACCTGCCCACCATACGATCCGTAGCTTATGACTGGTGGCAGCTGCGAGGAGAGATCTTGGCTTTATACCATGAGTCTGTATCATGTATGGAAACACTCTAGACAGGACAAGGTAGTGAGCGCATGCCAGGATCCAAGTCCTTCGGCCCTAGTGCAGGCCGCATTGGTGTCCTTGCAGTGGGTGTTGCTCGTAAAATCTTGCTAGCAGGACTTGGATACCGGGGTGCTGGTTGGAATGGGAGCAGAAATGGTGCAAGTGGAGCATCAGGAATCGCATACAAGGACGTGGTGATGGCGTATGTCTTCTCAGGTTTATGAAATTTGGGACAGGGTTTCTCTCAAGCATCCAGAGCATCTTTCTCCATAAAACAGAGCTCATGATGGCATAATTTCGAGGCATGAATACTGAATATCGTCATGTTTAGAACCCAAAGATACCCAAACTAAGTCGAGCTTCAACTTCGTCCCAGATCGAACACGCCAATCCCAATCAGCACAGCAGGCCCAAGAGTCCCATGGAAAAGGGCGAAGGGGAAGATGAGCGATCAACGATCGTGAAAGGAAATTATCCATCGCCAACTTCGCGCGACAGAATTCAAATTCAGGAGGGGAAATGACTGAGGATGACTGATATTGGCGAGGGGCCGGTGAGCGCTGTGACGGTTGAAGCAATAGTGTGTACAAGAGCCAAGACCAGGCAAAAGATAGCGAGAGAACCTGATGGAAAGAATCAAAATACAACGCCATGATTGATTTAATCACCTGAGCTGGGCGACGAGTAATCAGTAATCATCATTCTCGAGCTAGTTTCAGTGTTAGATGAGGCTGTTGAAGAAAAAAATAAAAATAAAATGTGATATGCGCCGAACAATATGATCATGGCAACTTCGGTTAAAATGAAGGAGTTACGAATCCATGGGTCTCATCTGTTCTGCACCAAATTGTTATGGCGGCAGTAAAATAGCAATGACTTGACCATCAAGGTCAAGTCTCACAATAATGTTTACTCAGCCTAAAATTCCAACTACCTTGTGTTTTCGCCGCATTGACATTCGCCTTCGTCTGGTCTCAATGATTCGTTGATGATTAGCATCATAAAGTGATGTGCATTCTATTCTCCTTTTGGTTGCGTCTGCAGTAACGAGCAACTTGATATCCAGTCGATCCTTGATAGTTCCCCTCATTTTCTGGCGAGGTTGAGATTAGGATGGTGTAGAACCTCGAGTATCCCCAACTTGACTTCCCGTTCGGCACCATCCGGTCTTCGACAACAGCCGTCTCCAAGAAACTCACAGAAGCAAGATCGGCAGCATCTTTGAATCACCACATTAGGTCACAGTGAGGTAGTATGGTCACACTACGAGGCAGGCTGGATCGGCGGGCACTAAGATATCCTTCAGAGGCCATTTTCACCAATTTCTATTGTATGTCTCAAGCACTTCGCTTTCCTACGTGAGTATGAACATTGGTTAATGACCGTTGCGTTGCCGTTGCCGTTGCCGTCGCCGCGAGTGAAGAAAAAAGCCGGATGGCTACGGCTTTGCGGAATTCATTCAATGCGTCCAACCTTCAAACACTACATCTGCGAGCCTACGACGCAAGTCTCACGACTTGGCCCTACATCACAGAATTTGCACTGCTTCAATGTGTTTAGCCCAAGAACCACCGCCTCGTGGGTCAAACCCTCAGGTCTCATTTGATTTGATTTTGATTTGATTGACTATCTTGGTACGAACGTCTCCGCAGTGAGTAGTCATCAGGCATGAAAACGTGCCCCCAACAATAGGCTTATCATAACTCTACAAGCTCTCCTTGGTGCCTCCATACCTCCACCAATATATATGTATATATACACATATTTGATGAGCCTTTATTGCCTACATGGCCTCAAGCGCCAGTATGATCTGGTCAAGACGTATGATTCTCCAGCTGAAAGCCTCTTGAGATGAGGCCATGCTATATTACTGTTTCACTGATTCTCAACAATTTTGGGACCTGGTGCACTGAATAATACCTCAGTCAGGGACTCGGGGTTGATCTCTCCCTGCCTGCTTCATGAAACTCGCATAGAATTTTAAATATAATTATTTTCAACCATATCTTGGTTCCACTTTCTCCCTCCCACGACTTCACGAGTCATCTCAAGCAAAGCGGCACCGTATATAGAAGCTCTCCACTTCAGCACGACAGCATTGTCCACCATCTGACCCGAATCAAAATAGTTCTCAAGACTGCAGTATAAACTAAACTGCGGGAATCACGACTCACGATTCACGAAAACGGAGAGATTTGCGGAGATCATTATCTCAATTACACTTCTCCCAACCGTGGTTCGATCATTTGATGATATCAGCGTCTCCATAATCCAATCGATTTCTCTTATCTGTAGGATTAGAACCACCAAAGCATAAAGCACCAAACGCTCACAACCTTGGTGAAGGCCAACCCGAGAGATTGAGGAAGGCGGCTGCTTTGCTATGCCCCTGCATTACAACGCTCTTGGGCCATGTCACGACAGTAATCTGTGGGGTTGTGGTCGTACACGGTTTGTGCCCGCCATGTACTCAACATCATCGAATCATGTTAGCAACCTCATTCCACCATGAAATGCTACATGCTTCGGAGCACCGTGACGACCACTTTGATGGTATGCACCTCTGACTGCAGTCTCACATGGGCAGGCCGGCCTTCATTATAATGTTCTGGTATGTTGCTGCGACATTCTATCTTCTATAAAGTAAAGCACTGCAGCTTTGGTACTTCCAAAAGACTGCAGGCCCCTGGCACCATAACCCCACGCTCGCGGTATTCATGCAAACCAATATATCTCCCACCACCCAGCCGTCCCTTGAGATAATAAACCCCCTTGTCACCTAGTCTCTCGTGAAGCTAAATTCTGTATCCAGGAGCAACTCTGATATTCGTTCCCGGTAGCCAATCTTCTCTCCGATACTCTATTTGAAGCGGCGTTGCAAGATCTTGACCCAGATAAAGGAATCAAATGCTAGCTGTTGATCACACTAAAGGCTGACTGAAGGAATTTGGGGGTTAGCCGACAAACCTGCGGCTTCTGCGGGCTTCATCGGACGGCATCGAGAAGCTTCAGATATCCTATGACGGGAAAGTCTCAGCCCTAGTCGGTCGTACCGATGCCGTCTTTAACCAGGGAGCTGACTTTCAGCTCGTATCACCAATGTCACGAGGATTTGCATGCTGTAGGCGATCGCTCATCGAGACGGCTCAACTGTGTATAAGCACATCAAAATAAATCACTCGAGATGATGCTATCATGGGTTTTTTTGAATACGTCCAATATCCGCACATAAATTATCTCTCACTCGAGATCCTGCGAGATCCTGCGCAAATCGCAATGGTCGTCAATATAAATCGTCTCATCCCTTCATCCCTTCATCCCCAGGACAGGGGGCGGTCCGAAGGACTATTTATTATACGAACCAACCCTATTCGGTAATCTCGCATATCAACTCCGCACCCTTTGGAACCAAACTCTGGAATTATCGCGGTTGATGCGCCATGCTTACAAAATCTTCAATCGATCTTGTTATACATACATACCTTGATCGCCTCCTGAAGGTCTCATATCTACTGTTATTAGGTTAGTGTTCCTTGTTAGTTGAGGTGGTTTCAGAGGTTGTATATCACTTGAACCCAAAAACCACAAGATCAAATCGGTTATGGCTGGATCTATGAGCACATGGCTCGTTGCAATGCCTCAATTCCATTTCCTCAGGGTGCCATCCCACTCAATTGGCCCAGGCTTAGATCTTCTTCAGGTCGTTCTATTCGTACTAGACTGAACGTTTTTGGAAATCAATAGCAGCTCTCTTCCAAATGTGTATCTACAGCCGTTCGTCCACATCTTTTCCCCTCCTTCCTCCTCCGCTACCACCATCCAATCAACAGGGGCTTGTCAAATGCTAATGCAAGCACACAGACTTCAATATGACAAGACCATCGCGAATCTGATAACTTTCACAAAGGGCTTCAGTTCGTTCTGCATCCTGAAATTCGGATAATATGCACATATACCTTGCAGCTCTTATTAAGAATGCGCAAACCCCCATGGCACCATGCTGCCCTGGGAAGTTTGGCCCAGTCGAAGGTCATCGTTGCCCCACAATCTGACACGCGATGGCTTCAATAGCGTTTTGGGGTCATCTTTGCTATTGGTTACTTCCCAATGTATCCACTTCGTTTACCAGTATATGTCCTTTTCATCTCCATTGGTCTGCAAGTACTTAGCATTATCCGTATTCTTCATGTACATTAAGCGGACTAACCCAGAATATTCGACCCTTTAGAACTTTATAGTTTCATTCATACCTCAGAATCATCAGTTTTACATTCCGACGAATGATCCATTCAACCCCTCTGGTCCTATTTTGGCGCATTCTGACATCTAATTGGTCTTTCTCATTTTAACTATGCATAATTCGCAGCGGCATCATACACATAGAATGTCGCAGAGTAGCATCGTACAACTCCATGGCGATCTACGATCTCAAATCCATCTGCGCCAAAGAGGCGCAACTTTCGTGCCTTTGCATCCTATGGTACAGGAACGGGCAAGAGGGCGAATTGCTAAAAGGTCGAATTTCCTCCCATGCTGCAGGGACTTCAGGAACAAACTTTATGTCTTGACATGGTTCTTCAAGATTTTGAAGCATTTGCACCATCTGGGTTTCCTTGCTTGCGCTCCTTAACCTTCGGAATGTTTGCAAGCACTAAAGCTTGAAAACATTCCGAGTCCGGCCATTGAATTCGATGGGTCTAGAGCACATAGGCATTCTCTCTCGTCAGTGATGATGCTAAAATAGGCCTCCGCAGTAAGCAGTAGCTTTCGAAGGCTTTCTGGTTCCTAAATCACAAAGCGTGAAGGCATCATTGCCCCGCATTCCAACCCCAGCTTGCGCGTCGCATTTGGCGCTTTCACTACAGATGAAATGACAGCCAAAGACATGGATGAAAGCTAGCACTTCAACCCTTATTGGCCGAGAAGTTCTGTAGGTGCAAGGCTATGGCACAGCACCTTCATCGTTGACACGTACATTGATTCGGCAAGGTATCTATCATTCGCTGCTTGAAGATGTGGCTTTGATGGTTGCCTCCAAGTCACTGCATAAGGAGCTTACCGGGTATGTTTAAGCGACAGGTATCAGTTAAAAATACTCAGGTAGGGTTTGAATTGAACCTACGAATTATGGATGAATTACCAATTGCCTAAGCCTACTTGAGTTCCGATCAATTAACATGATAACAAGGCTTTTCGAAACCACCATAAAGAAAAACATAGTTCTTGGCTGGGTATTGGGGCTGCTGATTTACAACCGTTGATCACGCCAATTGGTATCATGGTTGCTAGATAAAATCGCACATGAACCGTACTATATTTCCCTGCTGATGATTATCAGTCCAAGGGTTGACTGGATGGTTCAAATCCTAGGCTAGGTCCTTTGAGGTGTTACTGCGGACAGAACGCACCAGGATATCTGTGAATAGGTGATCAGTCATCATGATAAAAGTCTGCATTGCCAGATTGGTAAAATTGTGCATGGAGGATGGGTTGCAAGTGGTGGCGAGCAATTCAAGGGGCGTGAAAAAATCTGCCACACTTCAATTACACAACAGATCATTGGCTTCTCACTTTTTTCTGTCGTTTCGATCTGCCCACGACTCTCTCGCCACCTACATACTTGTCCTGCCTGCGGTCCCGTTGATGAATACGATGAGCATAGACGGGCAGGCAGACGGGGCGATTCCAGGCGGTGCGCGTCTTCATTGCGTGGGAAAGCAAATCGAGCTTCACTTAACACTTGGACGAGAAATGTTCGTGGGAAAAAAAATGTACGAGGCAAATGAAGTCTTTTGCATTTTCGTTTTACCACGTTGCACGGCAGCCTGCATTCTTTTCATGTATGATGCTCGAGAAGAATAAATTTCTGTCCATCTTCCTTCCTGCTTGATACAGCCTATGCGCTTAGCCTATGTAGCCTATGCTAGGGGAATCATGTCGTGTTCATCCATCAGAATTTTCAAGGTTGAGGTCAAGCTTGCAGTTGAGATCAAGGTAGGGCAAATGTTTCCTGGTAGCTTAGTAGCTTGTCAAGATATAGCATATACGAATCGGAGAGACTCCATCGAGCTCCCATATCGGCCTCGAGAACTCTGCGCCTTGCGGATGATGTATCCGGGGAAGCGGGGCTATCGATGGCACTGGTGGTGGTGTGATGTTATTCGTGTACGTGCGAGATGAAGTTGGGTTTATAGCGGATAGTGATCTATGCAGGGCGTCGTAGATGGCTGGTCGCGATTTGGAAGCATTTAGAAGCTGGGGGTAAATTCTATTCACGGTACCTGTATCACGGCAGGATGCTGATGGGGTGTTGGGTAAATGGACATGAGTTGGGGTTGAAATGATCCTGTACATGACCCGTGGTAACACTCATTGATTTGATTTGATGCTTTGCATTAGCTCAACAATCACGGTCCCGACATGGAAGGTAAATACAAAGATGGTGATGGGGCAAGTATTCGGTTATAACCGAACTTGCTTGAGTTGTTACAATTCTATCTATCCACAATGTATCTGTGCCCTGCATGGGTAGCAATCTTGGTTAGATTTCTCCGAGAAAATGTAGGTATCTTGTGGAACTCGGATTGGAAAGTTATCACTCTGATGAAGAAAAGACAGACATGGACACGCACCCCAGCCATGATGATGAGCTATCCCGAAGAAGTATGGTTATCGTGGTTTAAGATATGTCATATAGCACAGCATCAGCATGTTGAATCATACAGCAATAGCCAAATCATAGTTTTTCATGCTGGAGCTCACGAATGCGGCTATCAAATCTCCTTTCTCTCAATGGTAATCATGCCTTCCCCCTTTTCCCAACCTGCGCTGTTGCTGCACAATGACTCGCCCCCGACCTACCGAATCCCAAAGTCCCCGCCCCATCAAAGGTCTCCTAAATCGTATCTCTCCACTTCTCACATCCCCCACGTGGCAAATCCCCTCTTCACTCACGTGTTGATTTCCCGTGCTTGTGCAACGCTGGGTTGCACAGCTATCTTTGGCTTCTCCGCATTCGAGCACATATCCATCACATATCACATTTTCGCTCATATTTCCTCTCCGCGCTGGGTCGTCAAGCTTGGAGCTGTAATATAATCTCGCTCGCAATCATTTCCCAGCTCTCGTGTATTTGTGCGGAGCAAATATTGATTGATATAGGAGGATTAATGCACGGGCGACTTGGTGTTGCGATGGGTCCGGAACGGTACACGTGGTAGAATTGCGATGCGGCTTGCCGACCGAAAAACGGCATGGGTGAGGGGTGAGGGCGGAGGGCGGAGGGAGGAGAAGGGAAGTGGGTCTTCGACGCACATGATTTTTCCGAGTCTAGCTTGGGTGTGTGTAGATTGACGTTCACTCTCTCGATGAGAAAGAAGATTGCACTTGCGCACGTTTGGCGTGGTGCACAGCACGCGTTCGGTGATTCGGGAGCGAAGATCGGTCTTAGACATTTACCGTATGCGCCCATGTACAGTTTAACGGTTTTGGTTCTTGCTTGCCTCTGCTATCTGCTAGTGCACTCGGAGGTGCCTCTGCACGTGTTGAGGCAGCGGCATGCTGAGAAGGCAATGAATCTTAGACATTTCTGTGTTTCATATGTACATTTTGACGTTTCCTGGACGCATCGCATCTCGCTGTCGTGAAAGCAAGGTTTGCGATCGATGGCGATGGCGATTGAATGTCACCTGTTTCTCGTGTTCGCAGATTTTGTTCTGTTGCCGTCTGTTATCTTCTCGGGGAGGGGTGCGATGCAGTGATCACCAGATCACGGGATGGTGCTCCACTCCACCATCAAGTAAGTACGGTCCCGTATCCCATAGCCCATCTTCGGATCCTTGATGAAATCTGGGAGGTCATCATCACACCCACTTTCTTCTTGACCTCTGCAGCAGCAGCTCCGCCCTTCCATCACGATATCATCGTACAGCACTTTATCTTCCGATTCATTTCATTTATCTCAAGATTGGAGAAACTTCGTATGTTTCATGGCTATTTCCCCGAGACATCCAGTGTTGATACCCGGTCTTGGTAAAGCTAGACATACATCACTGGCTAGAATGACAGAGTAGTAGCACTACTGTACGAGCCAGGAAAAAAAACATGGGTTCTATTCTTTCACACCTCGGGACTTCCAATGCCCCCCACTCCTGCCGTTTCGGCATTCGAGTTTCAATATCATGGTCGAGAGGGAGGGATGATGTTTGATCATATTCCATGTCTATGTTCTGCTCACATTGCCGTTTCGGGTGATTTCTCTCTGTAATATTGGTTCGCGAATGTGGCCGCGTGATTGATGTCTGGCAGTGTTTATGGTTACGATTTGTCGTTCTCAGGTTCAACCACGGGGTTGTGACTGCAATAAAAAGGTGATGAGACCAGGATAAGAAAGCGAATGAAAGAAATAAGATGTGGTGATGCCAGAGGGTATAGCTTTGTTGCATGTCTGGATTTCGATGGGCTTGGATGGGCTTGGGATTGGTGCGACAGGTTGAGAGGGTGGCTTTTTTAGAGAAAAGTCAGATGGCGATTCTTTAATGCATTGAAGTGAACCATTTTTGGAAATCCAAGTCAGCAACAGCCTTTATGCTTTTCTTCGGTCTTCAATACATAGCATTTCTGTCAATATTCGAAGCTGGGTGTCTAGTAGGGGGTTTCATTTTGCTTTTCGAATGATTTCTACTGTTTTTGGTTGTCGGTTGCCTCTTGTTTCTTCAATTGGTCAATAAATATTGCTGTCTTCATCTTCCAGATACTACAACACCGATGAATATGAAATCCATGAACAATCTCACCTTGAATTGCCTCTAGGTATGATATGACACTTTCCCTGGACATCCGACTCAGGCAATATTGAAATATATGTTTCTGTCCTCATTAAGCATTATGCTCGTAAAAATGATAGATAATTGAGGTCATTATATACATCTTTATCCAGTATAAAATGATTGTTCCACTAAGTACCTAAATGCTGGAGAATGCTGATATAGTTCCAAATACTCTACAAAGAATTGGCATCTTGATGAGAAATCTCGATTTTTGCATGATTGCTTGAAATTCCGTATGCTCTAGAGTATAGTAGTAGTAGTAGAAGTAGTAGTAATTCATAATCGATTTGAACGAACTATAACTAATGCTATACAAACTAGCTTTTCCACGCCATAACTTGCTCCTTAAGTTTTATACTGCGCAGATCATAGATTGTAGCTGATGTGCCCCTCGGCGATTTCCGCATACTCACGATCAACATTCAGGAAAACCATTCGAACCTAACAAGTATTGGCCTCTAGATAAATAACCATCGAAATCTCCAGACGATATCTACACGCCCTGGGGCGCATGTTTCTCTCCTCGTTCAATAGAGTGTGAGGAATACTCTAGAACTGGTAGGTGACGGGCTTTCACGGAGCTTCATACTGGCTGAGTCCAGGTTCGGCGTGCGATCTTTATATTTTCTTACGAAACTTTCTCTTCATCATTGTGGACAAGCTCTCTAGAGCAGCAGCTACAGGGACTACTTTGTAGAGAACGAAGGTAGATTGATGATGCAACGCGCCGGAGACCCGTCATGTTCCCGTTGCAAATTCAGATCAAGCGAATGCAACGAGGGATACAATATGTGCCGATGAAGTAATGCAATGTAGATATTTTTCCCCTTTATGTGTATGTATCTTTCTGCATCGAATGTTTTCGTTTTCAATTCTTATGACTATCATTGCATTTTGACCTTAAACGACCAGCACCACCACCAAGATCTCGAGGTTGGGTTGACCGAACACGGTCAGGCCTCGATAACTTTGCTTGTTGGCACTAGGAGATTCATCGTGCAACTTCGTAGAGCGGGGGGTTGAAAGTCTTTGGCTAAGCTTGGAGGTGATGTTTGTGTAGGGGTGAAAGGGTGCCTGAATAGATGGGTAGATGAGAACTATGCTTTCTTATTCTTCACACAAACTTTTGTATGTGATACCTGGCATCTTGAATGATATAACAATGCATCTTGAGAAGGAAATTGACTGTAAATGGCCCGGAGAAGTTCATGATAAAGGTTAATATTTTTATTGCATGATGCTTGCAGTATAATGAAAACATATGTGTCTTTGGTTTTGGGCGGCGTGAGGGAAATAAATTTTGGATGGAGTTCAAAACAGATAACGACGGAAGGGGGGATATCGAGAGGGGCATCTTGCTTTTCTGAGTACTATACAACAGGCAATCATTTGGATGCAGCGCTGATTTCTGTATATATATATACAAAACGTTTGGAAAGTCAACGCGGTATATCAACTTGCTAAGTGCTGAGAAAAGATGCCAGGGGTGAGATGTATTGGCCAACTACTCATTCCGTTGAGGCGGGCTGCCCCCGCGCGCAAGCTGCAAGCGGATTTGAAACTTCAGATACGCTCTCCCAAACGGAGGGGAGGGGACTGCAGAGCGTGCGAAGGTCGTACGGAGTCTACAGACGGCGAACTGTACATTCGATTCGATGTATGCTTGAGTGGTATATTATTGACCGATAAGGAGATTATTTCCTTGGATCTGAAGATACGTAGTTTTAGCCCGTCTGTAGTACCCTTAGGGAGGTTAGAGTCAAGGAAGCTCTTTCAGACGTTGAATACTATCATCATCATTATCATTTCGTGGCAGCAGGTCTGATATCGTGGCTCCTTTCTTACCTTAAGCAAAGATTCATCAGCTGGTGAGCCATCGTAGAGAGTGATCAATGTGTATGCATACCTGTTGTCAAGCCAAAATATGGTCTCGATGATGTATATATTCTGACACCTATACACCGAAGCAATTAGTTGATACTTCCAAGGTCTCTGCGGCCGTTTGTGGGCTCTTGACCTCTCCCTGCTCCTCTCATATATATTTTAATCGGTTTCGTATAGCCCTGGTAGAGCCTCGACTTACTCGGTTCCTCTTCAACTTTTAAGAAAATTTGGAACCATGCAGGCGAGCCACTTTAGGCAGCTCAGACACACCGCAGGCACTGGGCAGATACCCTCTGAAATAACAGACCTTCCTAACTTAACCATACCAAAAGACATGCTGATAGTAAATAGTACTAATATACATTCAGACTTGGCGAGAGTATAAAACTGATCATCTCACTTGATCCGAACTCGAAACAGAACCACAACGATCAGTACTCTTATGGAGCAAAGTGGAAGCATATGTTTTAATGCACGGATGAGAAACGACGAAAATCTGTAAAGATATTTCTGCCCTCTCATTCTTATAGATTATCCGGCACAGTAACAGCACTCTCGTTCTTGCCGTTACCTAGAAGTTCACCGCCAGGAACGAAAGAGATCATCCCATTACCCGCTTGGCATACCTTTCTATCCATTCCCCAACAATACTCGAGTAAACGTCGTCCATTCTGTACAAGCGTTAGAATGGAGATTCGAGCCCGTTGGTCAAACTCAAAATCCCTGCCCGCCTCTGGCGAAAAACATTGAAATCCATAATACACAAGAGACGAATCGAGTATGGAGGTGTCGATAGGCCCTTTCATACAAGTATAATAGAGTGTTTTGGCACCGAAAAGATACCGTGGGGTTCTATCGGTCTTGCGTTCGGGTGAACAGATCTGTTGTAATTTTTCCGCGAAAAGAATGTATAATGATGTCCCACTTGAGCATTTCATTACGCATCAATCTGATACAGCCGGGCTCTAGAATCCGAGGGTGAGAATGGCATCAAGGGATGGTACGGTATTTCCTGCAATGGACGAGGTAGGAGGGATATGGATCCTCATATGTATCCTCCTTTAGCTCGGTAGAACGATGAAAAGGTAGAAACTCTGGTCGCACGTAAAGGACATAGATTGATTGTGAGGTTGCCAAGCTGATGCTTTGTACTCGAGGAAGTGCTCGAGGAAGTGCTCGAGTAGAAGTGGGGTCGGAAAGATCTGTGGCCTGAGCCATTGACTGTGTTGCATATATATACTCAAATTGAACGGCGACCTTCAATCAAATATGGCTTCTGTCACAGCTCCTTTAGCTCAGTGGTAGAGCGGAAGATTGCAGTTTCGAACAACCATCTTCAGGTCAATCGTTCGAACCGGTTAGGGAGCTTCAATGCTTCACTGTGAGGGTTCCATTATTTTTGCGACTTTTTTCCATGTTAGATACACTTACGCTGATACTGCACCATTTTCTTTTGGGGGGACAAACTGCGGAGTACTCGAGCATTACTCAACGGGTAGGTGGCTTAGTCAGGTGGGCATCCCTGCCTGAGGACCCAGTAAACTTATCAAAAGCGTGATTTTGATTTTGTCTACACGATTAACTTTCTTTTGAACATTCAAAAACCGTAACCCTAGTTCTAATATGGAATAGTTTCCTCAGATTGAGTTCAAGTGGAAAAACAATTGTATCATCTGATATGAAAGTATTCTAAATAGTATGGACGCCCTTTTGGACATACGTCATTGAATCAGATATTCTCTGTAGTCAATTATGTAGAGTAGAGATTCCAACATGACACATTAAGGTTTAGTACCTGAAGAAGCGAAAAATACCCCTTCATTTCTCAATCCCGTATTCACGTGGTGGCTGATCGTGCTATGGTATGTGCCAGTCTTTCCTCCCGCGGGCTTTCTGGCGGCGCGAGTAGATAGATATCATATACTAGGACTACTTTGTATATGTTTAGCTTCGGCCGGCGTTGCGATCCACCCTCTCATCCCGTAACATCCTCTGCTCTATGCTCCCCCAGCAGTCGGAGAGATACATATCTCTACTCGGCAGCTTCTTACCGACTCGTGCCACCAGAAAGTCTGCAACTCGGAGATAAGTGAAAACGGGGCATCCACCGTGTAATTGATCATTCTATGGTGTCTGCCAGTTTGCCCAGGTTGCAGACTTCCTGGCGGTACGAGAACTTTATGAACGAATCCGACGAGCGGAGATTCTGCCCATGAAGGAACAAATCAGCAACCGTCGACACGAATCATCATGGAAAAGTATCATATCATTACTCGAGTATATCGAAACCTACTACAATAGAGGAAGAAGAAGAAGAGATATAGATTAATAACAAACATTAGTCTTTAATATGAATTTCATATGCGAGTAAATATCGATACAATGAAAAAAGATCAACCTCTGCTTACTGCCTGGCACAACCGTAGGCGTAGTAGGTCTTAAGGTGACGTTTCGAGAAATGATTGGCTGAAGCTGGCGATACTCGACCTGTTATCATTTATCAGGGGTCGAAGGAAAAGCTTGTTCCTCAAGTCCAAATCATTGTTTTGGATGTACGAGTGAACGGGTGACTGGAGGAGTGGCTGGGAAGTGAACGACTAGCTCATCATGAAACTTTTCTCAAAAACGAAAGTATCGAACATCGTTGCCCTATCACATGATTGATTCACATCACATTTCTGAATGATTGAGATTTTGAGATATTGAGATTTGTGATGAAGCCCACAAGTTGTGGGCCACAACTTCCTGTCGCTTAACCTTGTTTGCCGCCCGATCTCGCGAAGTAGGGAGAAGGGAAAGGTACATCTTCGGCGCAAATGGCTGGTTTTGGAAGGTCGCTATCGTCGTCTTCTGCACAACAAGGGTTGCGCTGTATCTATCTCATCCCACAGGTGTGCCGGACAATTGCGGCACTCCACGATCCACGCTTCCCACCCCCTGTCATTCTGCTTAAAACCGACATTCTTCAATATCGAACTCCTCTTTGTCGCTTGCGACTTCCAAATGCTATGGGAGGCGACAGCTTTGTAAACCGTGATGGGGGTGAGTGGACATTCGGTAGTGGGCGGGGATATGTATATTCTTTCAATCTCCGCGATTTCACATTTAGAGTTACCAAGTCGATTCCGCTTTCGCATGGATAGTGAATTCAAGGTCATGTTTGTACAATATGAAGTTGAGTATATAATGGTTTGATCACCTCTATGGGAGAAACTCCAAGCACCTCTCCTCGCAATCAATCCAAATATCTCCAGCAGCGGAATTCTCCAGTCTTGTACATATCCATCAATCATGCGTCTCTCAGCTACATCTCTGGCACTGCTTACGGCCACGGCCAATGCGATCAATATCGTGTCGTCGAACGATGACGGTTGGGCTGAGACCAACATCAGACAGTTGTACAATTCTTTGACCAGAGCTGGACATGATGTTCTTGTTTCCGCTCCTGCAAAGAACAAGAGTAGTTCTGGTATGAAAACTGATCTCTTCTGTATCCCGAATGGCAAAGCTAACTCCAACGTGAAAAGGTTCCCAAACTGCTACCCCCTCCACTCTCAGCGGGCCCTGCGAATTTAATTCCTGCCCAAGTGGTAGTCCGGCGGTAGGATTCAACAGCTCGGCACATCAGTTCAACTACGTCAACTCTTACCCTGCCACCTCGATGGAGTACGGTATCAAGACCCTATCTCCTGGATACTTTGGAGGTGCCCCCGACCTTGCCGTCGCTGGACCAAACGTTGGAGGTACGTATTTGTTGAAGCCTAGGTCGATGAAATGTAAGCTAATGATTGGTAGTAAACACTGGCGTCATAACGGTCATTTCTGGTACCGTTGGAGCGTCGGTTGAGGCCGTAGAGCTTGGTATACCAGCAATCGCCTTCAGTGGAGCTGAAGGATCGCAAGTGGCTTGGAATGCCGCTGTGCCTGCATATTCCACCATTTACGCCGATTTGTCAGCATCGGTTGTCAATGCTATCGTCAAGTCTGGCGCTCCATATCTTCCCAGCGGTGTTTGGTTGAATGTCAATTTCCCAAAGACCAGTGGTTGCAGCTCGGCATCCGATTACAGCTTCGTCCTCTCCCGAATCTACACCGCAGTTCCTGGGGTTAGTGGTGTCGATGTCGAGACTTGCAACAATGGAGGCAGACTACCTAGCGAATCTTCTGTTGTTGGAACGACAGGATGCTATGCTAGTATCAGCGTCGGCGGAACCAATAAGAGGGATGCCAGAGCTGCCGACCAAGCGGTTGTCTTGAAGAAACTCTCGAATTTTCTCACATGTTTACCTTAAGTTGGAGGGTCTTTAATGAAGTAATGTTTAAAGTAGTGTATATCAAAACCAAATAATTCAATCAAAATTTTAATTACAAGCTAGGTCGCTTGAATTACATTTCTTCGTTCCTAAAAGATATTCATCAGAAGTGTAATCAACCTGTATTCGATACTAAGCAGCCAACTTCAACCTAAGCATTGATCAAATATCAAATCAAAACTTGGACACGGAGCTGTGCTAGACATTTCTCCATTCAAATGATAGTAATCTATCCTCATTTTTAGTAACTGTCTTGATCTTCAAGCTCGAACACCAATGGGAAAGCTTAAGCTACGAGTACTTGCTACGAGTACTTCAAGAATACTCGAGTACATTTGAAACTACCAGTATGACCTCGATTATACGCCTAACATCCGAACCGTAAAGTATTTCCATCCCGTATCCCGAATTTCGATTGATGCACGAAGAAGCTATTCTATCTACAATGTAACGACAAGATAAAAAAAATAAGTCACACTCTTTATTATATTGCTACAACGGAGAAGCTCGATCTCTTATTGTTACTATTCGAGTAATATATAACATATATTATTTGAAAGAATGGCTCCAAACGACCTCTAGATCTCTTCTCTCAACATACTCAAGTATATAATCTTCTAACGCTCATACGAGTAGTCCTTTCGCATTCACCTTACGCGAATCTACTTTTGTTAGATCTAGAGCATGAGATCTTATGATTCATATATATACAAAAATCCAACTACCTATTTTCTACAAAGGCCTTTTACTTATATATTGCGATCTTAAGTATCACGGTCGTAACCGATCGACACGTGCAAGTCACACGTATATAGCACATAACATCTATTAGACATTCCGAGTTCTCACAACTCCAATACTCGAGTAGGAAATTCAAAGAATATTTTTGACTCGGTCGGCTCACCTCTTATACAAACAACACTCGCGTCAGAATAATTCATCTCTGTTAAGTTATTGATTGATTCGGTGATTTAAAATCATCTTAGTTGGGAGTGATGGATAAATCTATGGTATTTATATCCTAAAGCGACTAGAGTGATTTATAGATATAACGTTGATTTTATCGTATTTCGTATACTCGAGTATGGATCGAGTACAGATAAGTTTGTTTATTTATTTACCTTTACGAACTATGCCGCATAACATCTACATGACTTTGAGGGTCTTTGAGAAGCTTTCATGAACATTTCACATGAAGTTTCATGAACATCTTCGGTTATTTTGTATTATTTCAGGGGTCCAGAGTAGCAATACAAGTCAAACACTTCCATCCCAGCGTCTATTCATTCAACTTTACACGTTTTCAGAGTTATCTGACGTGGTTTCCTTACTCACTCGAGGTGATTCATGCCTATCTTACAGACATTTGGTATTATTTCACGTCTTTCAGCCTTATTCCTGGATCATCAAGATTTAAAAACATGAATTTGAGTGACGGGAACTTCTATACGACTCAAAAATTCATTGAATGGGCTGCTGGATTAGCCTTGAATCACGCTGGTTTGGTAATGTATCTGTGAGGTGAGGTATACAGCTTTTCAAGATAGTTTTGATTCAAAAATCGACAAAATGACTATTCAGAGCCCGGAATAACGGTACTTTAGTAAGATATCCATGAATGTACTTGATTTCGAGGTATATTTGACTCGAAAAGCACGTGGCTTGACACCGAAATGCCCCGAATTACGCATAAATGGTGATATCCGTATGAATATACAACATTTCGACGCGATCTTGACTCGGAAAATCAGCAAAATGGCCCGGGAACCTCTCAGATGACACATGATCTATGAAATCTGGATGAGTGTACAGCATTTCGAGGTATATTTGACTCGAATAACCTGTCCGTTGGCCTCCTTTTCCCTTGCCAATTTGTGTATAAGTAGGTCCAGCTACTGGCCTTCAGTACCTCTTTTCTTCTTTATCCACATCCAACACCAAAAGCCAAAAAATCTACCATTGCCTTTTGTCGCGCACACTCTAGAACTGCTTTGTTCTTCATTCAAGCTCATACATCGCACTTAACCTTCCAAGTTGTCAAATACAAGCTTCGGTGTGTATGGCTCCCCATAGTTGATGAGTTTAATGGCTAAAGGATGACAGTACCTTATCTTTTGATATCTCTTTTACCTTACACGCTAGAAGTAGGTTAATCTCTGCACTTTCAGGCATCTACATATCTTTTAACGTTAGCTTATCATGAATGGGGGCTTACCAATAGCAATAGAATGGCGGGCTACTACAGAATCAAGGATCAGAGTCAAGCCGATTCAAAACATTACCAAGACACAGACAATCAACATGTTGCCAGCACAGCTTCCGGTGACTATCAGAGCTACGCTTCTACTTCAACTGACTCTACCAGTCATGCCTACACTACTCCGGCCACTGGTACCTCGGAAGGATGGTACTTGTATAACCAAGCTTCCGAATATCCGAGCTCATCATCATCCTTCCAGCCTGATTATTCGCAAACGACGGAAGAACCCGAAGTTCGTTGCAAATATCATGTACCGGTAGTTGATCCTCAGACTTTTTTTTCCGACGGTAGTGGGCAGTGGCGCATATGCAACGCGCGAGCCGAAAAGGGAAAACAACGCTGAGCAACCCACAGTATTTACCCAACTCAGCTTCCGATGCAATGCCAGGGAATGATAATGGAGGATCAGGAGTACGAGGAAAAGCTCGACGGGACGTTAGTCGGTCTACCACGAAGACCCAAGTGGGTGATGTCTCCGGGGAGCGGCTGGATACAAGAGCAATGTTCAATGACCATCATTACTGAGTCGTTCTACTGCTCATATCACCGACCCCCTTAGTGCAATGTTCTTTTGGCCTGGCAAGCCCAGGTACAAATGTATGCAACAAATGGGGACAACCAGAGATAGACGAAAGATCACATGTATTTCCTCGCCCCTTTCAAGACTTTTGGAACTGTCCTGATCATAAAAGGAGCGTTGATCAGGGGAAATATCCTCCTGTTTCTAGGTCAACCTCACTAGTGGGAGACCCAGGGCCACGTCTTCCATCTCCAAGTTCACACAAATCTGGAAACCAGCGAGGTAAATACCATCATGGCAAGGGGAAGCATCATGGCCATTAAATTGACCCAGAAGAGGAGAATGAAGAAACATGGGAAGAGGAGCGAATAACAGCAAAAAAAATATGAAATGGATAAGGAAACGGGATCTACTCGCAAGGAGGCTAGAGAGCGGGAGCACAAACACAAAAAAACAAAATGAAAAAGGTAAAAAGCATCATTAAGGAAGGTCTGGATAACGATGCCTATTAGCATCGACCCTGTACGTTAGTTCGTTGCTTTACCAAAAACCAAATGAAATCTTTGCTTTTACCTTTATCTCTCACAAAATGACACCCCAAGGCATCGCCAGCCCTCAGAATACACTCATCCCCTTGTAAAAAAATCATCAATACATTATAGACTAACCAAAACAACTAATCTTGGCGTGCACGTTAAGGATTTGCTCCATACCGACCCCTCTTTCAATCCCCATAACTATTCTCGGTAATGTTAAGCGTCGGGATCTGAACCTTAAACACCAGAGCTTGGCTATCGAGATTATACCCACTGGCATCACTATAAGCGAACTTTCCCCCCTCAAGATACCCATTCTGCGTGATGAAATCGTTGTCACTCAGGCTGAAGATGTACTGGACGACATATTGAATTAGCAGGTATGTCGGGTAACCCTTCTGAGCGACGAAAACTCACCCATTCCCCGTCTGCTCCATGTGCCCCATCAACAGGGACAACTGCAATACTTTCCCACTTCTCATTTAGCAGCCCTCTATTCACTGCCCCACCATTATGCACCCCGAATTTCCCTAGCTCCGCATTATCATTGAAGTCAAGCCATTCGCAATACTCTGCCGTTACTATGCCGTCAACTAATACTCCGTTTGTACTAGCTATCGAACAGTCTGCACAATCATACTCTACCCCCTTGACATTTGTTGCATTAGAGATATCAAAGACATCAATCTGTCTATAGACACTTTGCGTGCTACTCTGGCCATTCCCCGACCCTGAATCCCTTGCTAGGACCAAGAACTGTCCATTTGGCAAAGCATAAATCTCAGACTGAGCAGCGACTTTGGGATTTTTTTTCGCGCTAGCCGTTGGATCAGTCCAGAATGGGAGGGGAATTACGTGTTCTTTCAAATAAACTGGGTTATCTGGATCCGAGATATCGTAGGTAAGAAAGCGGGAATAGCGCTCTGTCTGTTTCTTCAGTCCGCCTTCCTGGTTGTTTGCCGCTTGGAGTAGGGCATAAAGAGTTTTCCCATCCTTGGATACACTGAGACCTTCGAATCCATGATTGTTACTTCTACCAGTAGGGTTATCAGCAGGTGAAACGTCGTCGCCGACACCGTGATCAGGATAATTGTATGGTGAGTTGGCGGAAAAGGATTCGGTGCCATTACGCATGGGGATGAAGGCATCTGGGGGCCGGATGGCGGATATCATGATGCCGGTAGAGTTATAGTGGTAGATATAAGGGCCCTACTTGACGGTCAGGTTGATGCTGGATATTGGAAAGGAAAGAGAAGGCACATATTCATCACCGATCCAAAACCCGCCCAAGCCATCAAGGACTAGACCTTCTGAATCGACTGGTATTCTCCTTCCTCCAGTCCCATTATTACCAAATCCATCACCTGTATACGTCGCAACTGGTAAGTTTGGAAAGCCATCGTAACTTAGATGCCCCGACCCATCAGCATCCAACCCCGTGGTTGGTGTCCCATCAGGCCCATAGAAAAGTACCGTGTCTTTATACTTGAATACTAAATTGTTCCCCGATGGATTGGCAAGGGTTGTGTTGGGCACCGGAGTGAAAAGGATATCGAATTTGTGTACTCGAGATTGATAGTTGAGTGTCCCTTGTGTATTCCTGCCCTGGGCATTAGTTCTAACCTTTGCTTATCTTCCACAGCCCAAATTAACAAACCATCCTCTATCTGGCAGAGTCCACAATGCTCCGGTATAACTTCCATTACTCAGCTTAGTCCAAGTCGTCGTTTCTATCGCAATAGAACTCCCAATCCCTCCAATTGTATCCCCGAACTTATCGCGAGCATCACCGGGAATGAAGCCATAACCCCCAAGTTCTTGATACGTGTATGTACTGCCATTACACGTTGTTTGAATGACATGTGAACTGCCTTGAGCGATCACTAGACCGAACAAATAGACAACTGTGATGGGTTTTCCTGAAAACATCTCTGAAAACTCAAAATATTGCAAATAGAAAGATAAGAAATGAAGAATAGGAATGTTGTACAGATCGCGGGGACTATTTGATTAAGAATGAAATTTATTGTTTGAGCATTAAGGTTATCAGTTGTACTCTATGACCATTAAACCTATTGTTATTATTAATCGTCTTTAGAGTATATCCTCGAGTATACTCGTACTTGTATATATTGATTATTAATTATGGTAATATCTTATACTCTTAACCAATTAATACGGTATATCGAACTTATACTTGCTTGCTCGGGACTACTCGAGTATACGCACTGGCATACATGATATAAATTGTTAGAATGGAATTTTCAACTAAAAGGCGATAGAAGATGCTTAAGCTAGAGGTGCGGAAGAATATGAATTTTCAAGAGCTACTGCTGTAATAGATCTCGTGATATAAAGCTAATCCCAAAAGACACAAATATACCCCAGTTATTCTCGTTGTCAAACTTAATATCAAGCAACTAAGGAGTATGCAGAAATATCCCTACTTACTAGCTAATTAGGTGACGAAATTTGAAACATTCCCTCGCAAAAGTCTCTCTCTATCGAGGGCATGCCCAACCTTCTAGGATATATTGAAGAATGCATTGATGATGCAAGTAAAGCGAGCAGGAAAAGTTACCTTGACTCTAGCTACCTGGTACATGCACATTGCTGTATTATGGTTCATCATTGGCTAACTCATTCTGCATCCAGTAACTTTAGGAATCCTTGCCGCTATTAGAACTACTTCCCAAAGACTTGGTGTAGAATTGTCACATTGCAACAAAAATCATGATTTCTTAACGCCATATTCATTGTGATATCTGAAAATGCTCCTGCATTTCTGGCATATATCGTATCTCATTCCTATTTCATTCCGCCCAATTCCTTAAGAGATTGGTCAAACTTCCTCCACCAACTGACACATGCAAGATGTGCCACCTAAATCCAGAGGTATCGAGAAATGAAAAATTGCTTCGCAAATGCATATTGTGTGTATCGCCTCAGGATGGTATCGGAGAAGTGTTTCTAAACAGAAAAAGGAATTTTTAGGCAAACAAAATCATTCTGATCCTTCGTAGTAACTCCACCTAGGCAGCGAAATTGCTTCCGAGTATGTGATATCGTTGGGTGAAAAAGTAAGGAAAATATCATTATCCAGATCGGACAGCAGTATGACCCGCTAGATGTTTAGAGGAAGTTGTTCAAAGATCGTAAACATTCCAACCATCAAGTTTATTGGCATTATAGTTGATTTGGCGTTCTTGATCTGATGGTGGGTTTTCATGTCGTGCATGGTCGATTCGTAATTCCTCGTCAAGTCACAACTCGTCCTCATCATCGAGTTCTGCAGGTTTGATGAGTCCTCCGACCTTGGATAGGCGTTCGCGTTCTGCAGCCTTAGCATCTCTTTCCGCTGTCTCTTTCTCCTCGGCATAAAGCTCAGTATTATCGCCAGCGAACTCCTTCAACGAGATCAAGAAGTCACGTAGGTTAAGTCTGAATCGGTCGGGAGAATGGTTGAGCGTAAAGAGACCCTCGACGAAGGCCTGAATTTGAGGTCTAAAATCGCTTAGTGATTGGATTTGATAGTATGGGATGTGATGACTTACGCTTGGAGATTAGGGAATGCATTTTGCAATAAAGTGGCCACGAAGTTTGTGAGGAAATCCTTGTTAGTTGCTCCTGATGGCGCTTGATCCAGAATAAAAATTGGTCCTTGGATCTTTGGTATAGTGCCGTCAGCCGGATGGATAAAGTAGAACATTCTTGCCAACAAAGTTGATTGTGATTTGAATCCAGCTTTATGATCGGTATCGGTGAGTACGAAGAACACGTCCTGAAGAATAGGAACGAAGAATTGCTGGAAGAAGGCATTTGAAGTGGCGGGATCAGTCTCTGCAATATTGGTAATCAACTCCAAACACATGTTGAGACCAGCATATTCAACTTCACGGTTGTCATGCTTGCTAGCCCACATACAAGAATCAATGACGAACTTAAATTGTCGATTGTCGAGTTTGAGCAGTGCAGGGAAGCAGTGGAGATTGATTGCGCGAAGTAGAGTGAAGAACTCGACACGATGTTCTGGGAATTCGGAGAAATCCTTGTTGATCATCTCCAAAGTGCATTCGAAAACATTTGACATGATGTTGGGAACTTGATCTTCCATGAGGCCCTGATTTGGATGTTAGTAAGTGCTGGATATATCACCAGAAGAACTGAGGAGTTCAGGAAAAGAAAGGGTATGCACCACTGAATATTTCGAGCGATATGGGGTCCAACGTACAGAAAGCTTGGTAATGATAACGGACATAACCTTTAGGACTTCAGCATCACGGGCACCTGGGACGTTACGGTTGTAATCAACGAGGACGGCTTCAAGAAGAGCTGGAACAATGTTGTTGCGAACCATCTCAAGATCATCTGACTTCTCAACATAGGTTTCGATGAGCTTAAGGATTTCCTTTTTGATGGTTCTCAAGCCTCGGACTCTAGGCATCTTCGTAGCGATTTCGCCTGTTGCAAATCAGTATCATGGAGTGTAGAGATATAATGAGAGAATAACTTACCCTCACTTGCAACTGCTTCGGAAATCATTGTGCTGGTAGCCTTATACATAGACAACATGTCCAGATAGATACGCCCAATTTGAGGGTAAAAGTAGCTCCCGATCGAAGAGCAAGCAGAGACGTTGGTCTTCATAACATTACCAATGACCTTGATGGTATCGGCATCTTGAAGGATTTGAGGATTAGAAGTTGCTTGAGCAATAATGGCATCCCAAGCAGCGTTTGGATACGACATCAATTCAGCGATAAGTCTTTCTTGAGCATTCTTTTGCGGTTGAGCTGCAATCATGTAACCACATGCCTCGTAGAAGGTGTGTACTTGTTGCGGGGATAAATCACAAGTAATCTTGCGCATCGTCCGGACGATTTCCTCGATGAATGGTTCCGACTCGCCAGGTTGCAAAGCAACGAAGTGGCGCTTGCATTGTCTGGCGATCTTGATAAAGGTATCACAAGCCATGTCTTGAACACCTTCATGGGACTCATGCATGAACTCAAACAACTTGTTGACGACTGTCTTCAAGAATTTCCAGTGAGCCTTCAAGAAACGAGGATATTGACCAACAATGTACATGATGTTACTGGCGACAACAGCCTTGTTGTCCTTTCCTCGTTTCATTTCAGTTAAACCGAGTAAGTCTTTGATGACAGTAACCAAGAAACGTTTCTCAGTCTCTTCATTCATTGCCAGGGAGATGGATCCAATGGCCCAGCACAAAGTATTACAATTGGCCCAGGACCATTCCGTGCCATCAACCTGGCGCGATAGCTTTTCAGTCATTATGTTCTCGGTATCGACTACATCCAAGTGAGTAAGGTAAACCAAGCACTCTCTGGTTGTCTTGTACAGCTGAATAGTGTCGCTCTCCTTGACAAATTCACGAACAATCTCACCCTCATCGTTCTCAACGATCAAAACTTCCTCGGGTCTAACCATCTTCTCGATCATGACCACTCGCAAATTTGAGAGCACTTCGTTGTACTTGTGTTTTCGAAGGGGATAATTGGCGAGTAAACTTGGGTTTGGTGCACCGGGGTTTGAAATGCCACCAACGCCCATACCAACGAGTGGGTTGACGTCTCCGATGGGTAGTGACTGTTGCTCATCATACAACTCTTGTACGAGTCTAGTCCAGTATTCTAAACAAATCTTGAAGATTTCTCGGTCCTCGATTTGGGAAATTCGGATGAGGTAGAAATGGCCATGGGTGAGGAAATCACGGTTCGGAAGATTTTCTATAAGCTATTGAAATAGTTAGGGTGTATTGAATAGGGGTAGATTGGATTGGGGTGGCTTACGGTAAGGTGAGAGGAAAAGAAGTTGCACAAGAAAAGGGCCAAATTTTGGATGAACTCCTGGTCCTTCGAATTGCTAGAGTTATAGGTAGTCTTGAGATCAAGAGTCAAGGGGATGATCTTGGATATTGTGGTCAAAACTTCCGTGAACATCTGAACCAACTTTTCGTCGTAATTGTGCCCCGCGCCAGTCTGAAGTCCTCCAATCTCGGTCAAACACTTCAATGTAACATTTCTGAATTCGGGCATCTCCAAAAACCTCTCTCTGAGGGTGTCGATAATGGTTGTCTCGAAGATATAGCCAAGAGGGATCCAGAGAAAGAATCGAAGAAGGGTCTCAAGGGTGGCCTTGATCAAACTCTCTTGAGTAGCGCTATTCAGGACTTCGTTGCAAAGCTGAAAGATGGATGAAAATTCGGCACACATTGTCGTCTTCAAATTCTTGGTCTTGGCAGAAGTCATCTGGTCCGCCGAGTAATCAAACACCTCCTCCGACAATAACCTCAAAATCGACATGTTATTTTCGCATATCGACAAACTGGTGTGGCAGGAAGATATGATCTCGTTGATGAAAGTAGGCCAGTTATGAGGCCATTCTTGTTTCAAAATGGAGACGAGGACAAGGTTTAACTTGTTCAAGAGGACTCTCTGGGACCTGAGAGATTCTTCTGATCCGGAGCATTGTATGATGAAACCAACGACGAAATTTCGAATACCTGGAACGAGTCAACATGACAGTTCTTATCAGCGACAAACACATCTTCTATATACCTTGGCACTGCTCTCTAGGCAGAACCTTCCACCTCGTCATGATAACATGATCCAGTACTTGCAATCCCAAGTCTTATAATTTGTCAGCGAACGGCAAGCGGGGTCCAGGGGGGAATCTTGACCAACATTTGGCTTGCGGATATGTAGACTCTTGTAATATCTTATCAACTAATAACCATGCATCTGGATCTTCCTTGAACTATACACTCTATCAGTATCCACGGCGATATGGAACGAGAGGATATTTTCGGCGCATAGAGAAGTCGTACCTGATTCATTGCAGCCTGTGCAGCTTTTTGCTAAAGGAAAAACGCGTCAGTTAAGAAGGCCCAAGATAGATAGATCATTCAGAAATATAACGTATAACATATACTCACAGCCTCACCGCGACCTTCATAGAAGGTCTTGACGGTCGCGTCAAGCTCTTCAATGGTGACAGCCATCTTTGCAGCTTGATTTAGGTATGATACCCTATCCTGCCTTCAATAGCTCAGCAATACGCTTCTAATATCCTTTCGTGCAGCTTGCGCTGTTGGAAGAATCTGTATAAAAGAGCTTGGATGGTTTCTTTGGAAGAAGTTGTCGAAAATGTTGAGTTGAAGATTGTTAGACCCAGCCGCATGTTCAAAGTGCTTTGTGCCCCACTAAGAGGAGGGATTCTCTCGGCGGGTTCCAACACCGGTCGGTGAATCGAGAGTCAGGTGATCATAACTCATTACATAACCGGAGACCCCTCAGCCATTACTCTCTGACGTGTAGAAATCGAAACTTGATTCCATTCGTGACCTTCAACCAATACAATCTACCGCTCTTCTTTTTGCTACCAAGAAATCTTTGATCCGCTGTGGATTACAGGTTAATGGATTGCAAAAATCTATGCAAACAAAAACTGCATGTACTCAATATACCCCTCGAGTATTCTGTGCCGGCCTGTATCAAACCTTATTACATTACATACATCTCTCACGTCAAAGTTCTGATATCAAGTGATCAAAGATACAACCAAACTTCATGAAGCAGTTGTGACTCTGTGAGAGGATGTTCTTAGAAAGCTTCTACGTCCGAACTTATTCACACGTTCTTATTATGATCCACCGCATTCCTACCTAAGTCTTGAATGATGTAGGGCCTTGTGGCAAGCCGAGAGGCTTCCTTTCCGAATTCCTTCTACGTCTTCATGTTGTGTCCAAATTTTCGAGTCAATGATTCCGGGTTCGTACATGGAGATTTTCATCCAATAGGCTTTCAAGGGAAGACCTGTTCTCGTACGAGCCTAGATGAGAGCCTTTTTGCTACAGATATCTTGGTATAGATGGCTACGTGAATATGAGGCAAACGTTGCAAACTGTTAGAGAAGAACGGAAATCGAGACTACACTTTAGAATCATGTTTGTCACGATTTCTTCACATCAGAGTTCTAATAGGATACCTCAGAGCTGGCCACAATCAGAAGTTTATCTGGCCTCAATTGCGAGGAAAATACAAATACCATATAAGAATGGCACAACCAGGCTGTTCATGAGCTTCGGTGCCGTGCCATCCATTGAACTCAAAAAGTAACTTCCTAATTTGGGAATGTGGATGCGGAGGCAAAAGGAGGGGGTATTTACGGGGTGCATATGCCTCCACCTGTATTATCCTTGCACTAATAACATTCTCTTCTCTTCTTTTCTACCAAGCATCTACACATACGAAACCCTACTTGGCGACTACACGCAAAATTTCAGAGGGCAATGTACGAAAAGCTACATACGAAGCGACGGAGCTAATAGAGCTGGTTCAATGAATGGGCATTTAATCCTGCATGGGGGCGTCTTAATGGAGAAGAAGGCAGGCAAAGATATAGCCCAACTGGAGCACGCATGTCAATCCCCAAGTTGGCTGGACGCATGACAATCGACTGCCCCTAATCAACCTGCTAGCTATCCAACCAAGATATCCATCCACAAGCAGCGCAGCAATCTTCGATATATCCACTCCAGCATCACAACCCCATCTCGATCCCCCCCGAAGAGAAAAATCCCAACAAGCAGATCGAAATCTCAAAACTCAACTTTTCTCCCCACAAATCCCTCCTGTAATCATCTTCGGCAGCATGGCCAGCTAGGCAACACCGCTCATAGACTTCCCCAATCAACAAACCACCCCCTTCCAAAGAGAGAAATGCCACTAACCACACTCCCATCCAAGCCTGAAAGAGCACCACGATGACTCCAGCGAGAACCCTCGACGGTGTACACAAAGTACAAGCTGGGTAATCATCACAAAAACGCGAATCCCATAGCCCGCTCGCCCTACCACCAAAACATCCCGAGCGCATAAACCTTCGAAATCTCAGAACCATACCATAACCATACCACTCACCACCACCATCTGAAGACATCCACCCACCCCCCT
>NGKF01000009.1:1456806-1467275 GCA_002162555.1 Monilinia aucupariae
CCCTTCCCCTCCCCCTCCCCCTATCCACACCCATCCTCATCCACCCATCAACCCATCAACCCAAAATCAAAAAAGTTCCGCCAAAATCAAACATCGTACATCAAACATCAAACATCAAACATCAAACATCAAACATCAAACATCAAACATCAAACATCATCAAATCCCAAGAAAAGACCACAGAAAGCGATATCCCAAGCCTGCTTGTGAAACAAAAGAAAGAGAATTCGAGTAAGGAACTTTGATTTCAATTCAATTCAATTCAATTCTATCCCTCACCTATGCAAAGGAAAAGAGAGGAAACCAATTAATCCAGCTGCTTTCAAATCCAGCCGCCTTCGTCCCGCTCCATTCCCTTCCGCCGATATCTACAAGTAGGGTAAGAGAAAGAAAAGTACGGCCCGAGCGGGTGCACTAGCATCTACAAGATCCCGCACGCTAGTGAAGGATTTTCATTTCTTGTCGAGGCCATTACTGTTGAGCGTATGAATCATGACCAAACCTCCCGTCCTTCCCCCCAAACACCCACAAGCAATCCTCAAGACTTCAAGCCCAGTCCAGTTGTGATCTAGATTCATTCATTCATCCTATGTGGTCTCGCGAGCTATTTTATGTAAACCCGACGCGCCCTTTCAACGTATCTATCTGCGCCTTCTCCTCTCTACTCCTTCCTCTCAAACCCGGCCTCCTTTAAACCCACCCCCAACGCCTCGATCGCCTTCTCGACATCCCCTCTACCCTCATCCATAACACTCACCCCCATATGACCTACCCTAATATACTTCGTCGCAATCTCCTTATGCAAACCACCAGCAAAAATAACACCCTTCTTTACCAAATTGGGCAATAATTCCGGCGCCTTCACATTCTCAGGTAGGTAAATAGCCGTCATACCATTTGCTTGATCAGCTGGGTCCGAAGCCAATTGCTTGAGACCGAGGTCCGCTACTGCTTTCTTGATCTTTTGGGAGGCAGCTTTGTGTTTGGCAAAACGTTCTGAGAGAGGGATGGAGAGGATCTGGGTGAGAGAGGTGTGAAGGGCGTGGATAAGTTGGGGGGAGGGGGTAGCAAAATAGGAGGGTTTCTTTGCTTCATAATTTTGCATGACTGTGCTTCCAAATTAGCCCTCTCCCAATACACAGTCAAGATTGACACGAAAACTTACTTGGCAACCAATTCTTGAACGAAGCAAAATATGATCCAGGAGGAGTCTTCCTAGCCTTAAAGCTCTCAATCGCCCTTCCACTGTAATAAGAAATCGATAAACCGGCCGGACATCCAATCGCCTTCTGACTCGCCGTAATCACAGCATCCAAACCCCATTTATCAAACTCAATCTCCTCACACCCCACGCTGCAAACTCCATCCACCACAACCAACGTATCAGGCGAAACGCGATGAACAAGCTCACTCAACTTCTGCAGCTCACTCAGCACGCCCGTCGAAGTATCCACATGGGTAACCGTCAACAGCTTATACTTCTTCTCCGCCAGCGCCCTCTCAATCTCCGACAGCTGAGGCCTCTCCCCGATGCGCGCCTTCAACTGCGTAGCCTTCACCCCATACGTCTCCAAGCAATCCGCGAACGAATCGGCAAAATACCCCGTGTGCAAGACCAGCACCTCATCGCCCGGCTCCGCCAAATTCGCCGCCACGAGATCCCACCCCAGCGTGCCCGAGCCCGAGATCACGAGCGGCTGGGACCTTGGATCGGTGGATTGGAAGAGCCTTCGGAGCATCGAGAGCGTCTCGCCGAAGACCGCGACGAAGGGCGCGCTGACGTGACTCTCGCTATCCAGCAATACACATACATCAGCCATCTATTTCCAAGCCCCCAAGCTTCCATCTCCATCTCCATCTCCATCTCTGTGTGGGGGTAAGCAAGCAGAGACATACCTGTAATGGCTCATCGACTGCAAGACGGCATCATCAAACTCGATGGGGCCCGGGATGAGCAAGGTGGGGTGAGCTGGTTGATTCGACATTGTGCTATCGTGTCCGGGGACTTTCGAAGTGGTGGGAGGACTGCTGAAGCTTCTCGACTGTGTGGTGGCAATAGATGCAGTTGGATTCTGAGTCGAGTTAGGATTTATATGTCGTGCAATAGCAGACAATCTAGCCTGAGGAGCCACGATGTGAGGGATGGCGGGGTAAAACACCCGCCTTAGAGCCAGCGTGGAAATGATTCCGTTATTGTCCGGCTGGACGACAAATGAGCTTAAAGCGGCGTTCTGATAGTGAATGATAGTTGTATGACAAGTCAAAGGGGTTTACCTGCTGGAGCGGTCACAAATTTACAATGGTAGTAGATGATGTATAAATGGCAACAATTTGTTCATAAATCTACAAAATCCATAAATCTTATGCTGTACTAACCTTAGGGTTACTAGCGTTGCAATTCGTAGGTATCTAGGTATTCACAATCCATATCCCGTCTGTGCTCCGAGGTCGGGGATTCGGGTGTCTCCTATCAAAGGAACCCCATGAGAGCTTTCTAGCGAATATCGACAGCAGTTTTAGTACCGTATCGTACCGTGAAGGCTTCAAATAGATCTTCAAATGGATTCCCATGAATCCATGAAATTGAATGGTTTGACGAGAGGGTAGTCTTCTGTTTATTTGGTATACTCGTACTTTCCCCCTTGAATCTTGAAATGACTGCGCGCTATGTAGCTTGTGATATAAACTGACAAGACTCCTCCCAATGCTTTTCGACATATGCCTACCATGCCACCCTTATCGTGACATTTGTCCTTCCCTTCCTTTCCCTTCCATGCATCATTTCTGCCCTGTTCATACATCATTACAGTGCTAGCTGGGTAAAGGGAACCCAAGCTTTTACGTACCATCCCTGTGCATATGCACATACATGTCTCCCCCTCCCAAAATAGTGTTACATACATTAATTTTTCCTTTTGGTCTGAAAGCCGCCTGGTAACTTAGATTTAAAAGGCTTCGCCGGTTGAGCAGCATGATGAGCTGCCCTCTTGATGGCCTTTTCCTCCTTCGTAGTTCTCTTCCCAATATCCCAGCCCCATCCTCTCAGAGTCCTCACAACTTTAGGAGTGATTGCTGCTGTTAATGGGACTCGAACGAAAATGAAAGATTTATGGACAGCATATGCAAGGGCAAGTTGTGTACCGAGACTTGCATCCTTTTTGTTTCTTTCTTCAGCTTCTTCTACCCCCCATCCTGCCATCTCCACACCATCATTGATCTTGTCTGATCCAGTAATATCAACTTCTGCTTTTTTAAGGGCGGTTCGCCATTCGTGCCAGGAATTTTTGACGGATTCGGGAATTATTTTCTTGATATTTGAAGTAATGATGTGTTCCCATTCACCTAAGAAGATTTTATTAGTAGATGACTTCAATTGGATTTTGATCCTGCAGGCGCCAGAGAGCAGCGCCAGTTCGGAATTTCCCCAGGAGACAGAACACCATTTCCAAGAATGCGCCAATCCTCAACATCACCCCCAAAGTTGGATCCGAAAGAAACCAACCCACTTACCAATTCTATCCGTTCCTAGCGTCCGAACCAACAAATAGCAAAATGGAAAATCCACAGCAGACAAGAAGAGATAAACTCCAACCACACTCCAACCGTATTCCCTACTCAATTTCTTCATTCTCCCAGACAATGATGTATCATCACCTAAATTTTCTGCCTTTGCCTCTCCATTCCTCCTCGGCCTTGACTTATGGAAATATCTGTTGGTCCTCGTGCGAAGACGTTGAAATAATGTTTCCGGGGAAGGCCGAGGTTTCGACGAGAATGTAAAATTTATTACCTGAGGGCGGGCCTTTGGTCGAAGAGAATTGATGGGGGTGGAGGTAGCAGATGTTGTCATGGGTCGCTGTGGCAGATTGCGCAATAGCATTGATCTTGTAGGAGTCGCAGTTTGGAAGGTAGCTCTAGAAGCTGTCATGAACTGGCGCATTGCCCCAGCTCTTGATAATGATACCGCTGTGCGGTACATATTTGCGATTGGTCTTTTCCCTTTGCCGCGATGAGAGTTTGAAACAACTTCGCCCTTTCCGCGCTCAGATGCAAACAAAATTCAAGACCAAAGCCCGTACTTAATTTCCCTATACGTCTTTCTTCCGGGAGTCTTCTCAGAATGCAACTGAGGGGATAGCCAAGTTCCACGATGTCCGGAATATCCGCTCGCAGGATCCTGTGCTTCGAAACAATCCTATGCTGGCAACTCAATTCCTGTGCTCAGACTTTCGCCTGTTATTCTGTTTTTAGACGTTCATCATCTTTCTTCATCCACAGTCGTAAGTTGTCTCTCAACTTGGTTGTAGCTGTTCAACTGTTGATCCATCCACCAAGTGTTGTTTTCTTTTTTTGTTTTTTTGACGAGGGAGGGGATTCTACTCTCCTAAATTTAGAAGCGGCAAGTTCCACGTATTCTTACCAGGGAGCTTCAGGATGGCATGAATCATGATGTAAAAGAATTGAGAAACATATCATTATTATTATTAATATTATTACGGTGATGCGCGGAAACCAAGAAAGCAAATAGTTCGGCTAATATGCTATGTTGGGCCCAAGCCACAATACGCGCCTCTTCTCGCGGCTTCCCGTGGCTTCCCGTAGCTGGCGGCTTTCCCTGGTATTGTACGCGGGGTATTGGTCAGCAAATGATGATCACTGTATATTCTGTAGGGTTGCATAATAATACATCCGCTTGGCGTAATCACGTTTTTGGGCCATCATTCGTTACATTATGCGAGCCATCACGTGTAATTACGCTTTCTACAACATCTCATCTTTTGAATCAATAGTGGATCTCCTGAGATTCTAGAGTTGCAAAAATCATCTCGCCCAAATTATGTGATCGATATCTGAAAGTTAATCTTCTCCGAATGCCCTCAAGAGCTCTAGGAAGTATGCTCGAAACCCTAAAATAAAACCCTAAAACGTATGGCTAGCTCAACCGATATTACGTACTGTGCTGCAACCCTAGATCCCAGATGGAAGTATGTAAGAAGCAGGATCGCCGAGACCTTTCGGAAACGAACCTTGTCTAGGTAGAGGGGAGGCAAAGTGGTGTCACACCGCTTTGATTCTGCCATCGAGCAGTGCCATTCTGCCCATCCAAAAGAGTAATAATAAGTCGCACTAGGCGAGCGAAGGCGGTAAGAGCAGAGAAAGGTTAAGATTTAGCTTTCGACTACTGGAAACCTACCTTGCCTGAGTAGAAGTTGGTTCTGTATCACATTCCTTCTCAACGTTAACATACCATGATAGCATAAGACCAGTGTACCACCCCCACACCCCAGTGTCTTCATCACCCCACCCTCTTGATTAAAGAGAAACAAACGAGATGCAGAAGGAATCACAATCCCTTGATTTCGTGAAGAGCGAAAAGCATGACTGTACGTAAGAATGCAGAAAAGGGATAAAAACCTATTACGTCCTCTGATGTTTGAGATCGAGGCCTAGAACAAGAGCTAAGAACAAGAGCCAAGACGAAAATAGAAGTTGGAAACCACAAACTAACGAGCGTTGCAAGCATATATGCTGCTGCTGAATCAGACGGCTGGAAAAAAAAAACATGACAAGTGGAAGGCAGCATCGATGTACGTGAAGAGCATGGCGGAAGAGCGGACAGTAAGTCAATTGTATGCTTGGTGGGAATGGGAAGATATGCAGTCAAGAAGTAGTCACGCGAGATCATAGGGGAGAAGGTTTGATAATTTGTTGAAAAATCAGATCAATGATTACTATGGTTTAAACAGTCCAGACGGACGATAAGAATATATTATGTACAGTGAAACCGGCCACCAAACACAACCTGTCTATACCCCATCCCCTTCTATAATTTCCTGCGAGCCCAACCGAGAATTTGCGATATCCCATGTTAAAGTATTTAACACTTGACACCGGATGGGAGACCAGCGCACTTGGTGGAGGTCTTACCACCAGTAACGTTGACGCCCCAGGACCATCCAGAGCACTTGGCGCAGAGAACGTAGACGTTGGTACCGGAGGAGGCGACAGTACCGTGAATGTTGGAGAGGGTGACACCAGTGATGGGGACACCAGCAGTGGGCTTACCAGTTGGGCTACCGTTCTGGTAATCTTGTTGGATGACAACACCGTACTTCTTGATGTTGGAGAGGGCGATGTCCTTGTAGGTGATGCCAGAGACAGATCCAGTGGCACCAGAGACGGTCTTGATGCGGACACCGTTCTCGGAGTTGCTGACAGTGCAGGAGGTGATCTTGACATTAGAGACGACGTTGTCAGAACGGCCACCGACAGATCCAATGGAGAGACCGTGACCACCGGAGCAGGTTCCGCCGGTGAATGTGATATCACTACCAGAGTTGATAGCGAGACAGTCATCTTGGTTCTGGACGTGGGCACCGCTGATGGTGACACCAGTGGATGATCCAATATCGAAAGCGTCAGTGTTGTGTCCACCACCAGCGTCACCAGCAGCGTTGTTGATGGTGATCTTGCTAAGGGTAAGACCTTTAGCAGAGGAGATGGAGAAAACTTGAACTGGGGAGTTCAAGATTGTGAGGCCGCTGATCGAGGAGCTCTTCAAGGAATGGGCGGCGAAGAACTTTGGCTTGGTCTTTCCACCGTTGCCTCCCTTACCATCCCAGTACTTGGCACCTTGACCATCGAGTTTGCTGCCGGAGGCACCGGTAACAGTGATGCTGGTTCCTGAGACGGAGACGAGAGGACCGGACCATTCTTCGTAGCCGAAGGTGGTGGTACCTTGGAAGATAACATTGGTACCCGTGGCGAGCTTGGTCAAGTCAAGAGTGGTACCGGCTGGGACAGCAAGGCTGTTGAGGATGATGGTGGAGCAGGATGCCTTTTGCTTGGCAACTTGGGCGGCACCGGATGCACCAGAGAAGGTACAGGTACCACGCTTTTCAACAGCTGGAAGGGCAGAGACAGATGCGCTCAGCGCAAGGAGGCTCAAGGCCGATGAGATGATTTGAACCATATTGGCTAGTAGTGTAAAATTTAAAATGAATGTAAAAGAGTGAATGTACTAGACAATATAGAAAAGAATGTAAGTGATTGTGAGATGAGGAAAGGAAAGAAAAGAAGATATTGGAAGCTTCTTATATATGCAAAAGATGAGATTGGAATTTGGGGAAGACCCAAGAAAGTGGAACTCGGTTGAATCCCGCTGTCGGTTGCTGATATCCCTATGGCATATGCATGTTGATAGCGGTAACTCGCGGTGAGCCGAGCCATTTCTCTACTGAGGAAGTTTAATGCTCAGAACATGGTTCGCGTCTTGACCATAGCCATCCTTGAGCGGCCACCCACTGCGAAGACTCGGATTCGGAATTATTGAATCCGGATCCCAGCATCAGTTGCCCTCCCTCCCCCAAGGAACTCTCTCGTGTTGGAGCCAGCCTCAGAAGGAGGAGAAGAATCCTCGTGGTCATGCACCAAAATGTCACCACGTCGATGACTCGATCGCACGCCGAGATGGGGAGAAGTCTAGAACATGAAACGAGGCAGAAAGAGAATGTAATCTCGACAGCCCCGCCAATAATATTAAAAGTCGCACCGAAGTAATTTCGAAAGACTGCATCCCCGTACCATCAAATTTTCCAACGTGTTTTCAAGGAGCTCGTACGGCACCAACGATTCTAGTTCATGAGAGTTGCCTATCCTAGACATAGCCACAAACGAAGCTGTTGGATGTTTTGAGTTGATGAGATAGGAATTCGATAGAACTTTAAAATGCCATAATTGGTCCTGGGAGGGTCCATACTCCTCAAACGATATGTACCACGGATCTGACCAGGTGGAGCAACCCGTGTGAATTAATTATTCCGTCCAATAAATAAGCTGGCGGTGGATGATGTACCAAGGAAATACAGTTTCACCAGCTCGGGGAAAGAACTCTATTCGTTATAACAACTAGTGTAGGGATATTATTACTCCTTTTCTCCGTAGCAATAATAAGGGGAAGGAATTGCTTGTTTTCCAAGATATACCGAGTAGCGATGCATTATACGATATATCAACTTGTCAGGAATCAAGCACGATCACTTAGGACATAGTAGGTAGTGGATAACAGGTAGCGAGTAGTGAGGAGGGGGGAAGTAGTAGATAGTAGGTAGTAAACCGTTGTAGTGGGTAGGTGATGGTGCTCTGAGTCTCGGACCATCAGCATTATCACCATTGAGTCTCGGACTATCAGAATTATGGCCACTGAGTCTCGGACTAACTATCAGAATTATGGCCATGCATACTGATTGATAAATCTACGGGTAACATTCGATGGAGTTGGCATTGTTGGGATTGTTGCTGTTCTTTCAGTTGTTGCTGTTGCTGCTGTTGTTGTTGGGTCCGCCGTTGTGGTTGTGGTTGTGGTTGTGGTTGTGGTTGTGGTTGTGGTTGTGGTTGTGGTTGTGGTTGTGGTTGTGGTTGTGGTTGTGGTTGTGGTTGTGGTTGTGATTGTTGTTGTTGGGTCCGCCGTTATGGTTGTGGTTGTTGTTGTGGTTGTTGTTGTGGTTGTTGTTGTGGTTGTTGTTGTTGTTGTTGTTGTGGTTGTGGTTGTCGTTGTCGTTGTCGTTGTCGGATCCGAGTCGGGTCAGACGATCAATACTCTCAATATCCTCACCAAACTTTAAAAAGCGGTATTATTTTCGATAGCTCCAGCCGTTACTCAACGCCCGTTAACCCGTTAACCCGTCAAATGGAATGAGAAGAAAGTCAAGTAAATGCGGTCTTCTTATTGCAGGACGTACCAGAACTTCGTGTGATTACTGCCATCGCGTGGATCGGTCCGACATAAGAGATGTTATGTATGTCAAAAGGCTTGGTATTGCTTATTTATACTCTGCTGATCGCTTCAAGCCTCAACGGGATCTAATTCATGGGTTACCCCTATTCCCCACGGAACCCGCCCGTACAATGACAAAACAGTGACGAATGACCAGTATTCTAAAATGGGGTATTTCAATGCAAACTCGAGCGCCCCTTCAACCTTGTAACAAGACATGAAACGGGCGTACGACTATTGAGTGGAAATAACAAGCAGATATACGACGTCGAAGTGTATCTCGGCATCTCTGTATCTCGGCATCTCGGTATCTCGGTGGTTTTGTTACCATTGCGATGAAGAGAACGTACTGGGCACGTGACTTCGGCCGGCCTTGGGCTGGCAAAGCACGCAATTCATCTTGATATATTAAGAAATACGGAGCATCAATAATAATAACCATGATAATAACAAGGTTATATCGATCGATGGAGATGATACCCACAGGACTGTCGTATAAAAAACCATTCTACCAACGTGACAACGGCTTGGAAGGACTTGAACCGATTCGGGATACGCTAATCGCCACGTGCCTTGCTCACTCGTATTTCCAGCATATATATTATGATGCCTTGCTCGCTCGCATCGTATTCCCAGCCTATATATTGTTATATTTATGCATAAATTTCTACCGATGACACATTTATATGGAATTCATCTACTCTGCTCTCGAAGCATAAAGATTTGAGATGTATTGCCATGTAGACACGTGCACCCCACCTTACTCCACCTTCACCCCATTTGTCGATAAAAACTGTTTCACGTTTCAATTAAGGGGATCAATAGGAAATAGCACGTTTCAATCACACGACGATCCTGCTGAGGGAATCTGTCGTAAAGAAAAGAAGAGAAGAGAAGAGAAATCGAAAATCGACTGATAGGCCGTCTACTCGAGTAGACGGCACGGGTTGACTAGAGGTACTTGATGTCATACTTTACCGACAGCTTTCTTTCATCGTCATCATAGAGTTTGTCCATTCAGCATAGGCTTCGCATAGAGTATAATCAATGAATGCATGCACGGGAAATCTCACGAGATATCGGATACTTCGTATATCGCGGTTATTAGAGTTATTCAGTAGCACAACCAGCTGCTCGTGTCGCCAGAAATCCGCAACTCGGGTAAACTGGCGCGGATCATAGCAATGATCGATTACAAGATGGATACCTAGTCCCACTTGTTCCCGATCTGCGGAGTTGCAGGCTTTCTGGCAGCACGAGTAGTTATCTCAAGTAGTAGGTAGGTAGCTCGTTATCTAAGCATAATCCTTAACAAGTGATTCTTGCGAGCTATGATTCAAACGAGTCGCTCAAGGGGATTAAGCTTAAGCTTAAGCTGTTCTCGAAAAAGCTACTAGTGTAGACAGGCAAGTAATAAGCTCTCAACTGGCGTTCAATAGCAATAGAAAGAAGCTTTATTGTTGGTGATGGTGCTATAGAAAGTTTTAGATAAGCGACATTGAAATGCAACAAGATCTTGATTGTCTACTCGAGTACAAAGGTTGATGGGGTAAGTAATGTAGATTGCACCAAAAAAAAGTCAAAGCTTCACCCTCTAGGCCAATCATATTACAGCGCTGGTTGAAAATTTGTATGTAGAACTTTAGATGGTGAAAGTAATGTAACTTTTTATATTTATTAACAAAATTAATTA
>NGKF01000009.1:1478844-1492058 GCA_002162555.1 Monilinia aucupariae
CCAACCCAAAATTCCGAAACCCCAAAAGCGCAAAGCAAAGACTTGAAAAGAAAAAAAAAACAAACAAATAAATAAATAATAAAACAATAAAACAATAATCATCATATACTCGAGTATCTAATCCTTTATATCATCATCATCATCATCATCACCATCATAATTACCATTACCATCACTATCAATATGGTATTTACTACGAGTACTTACTATTTACTCTAAATCATTCAAGTACTCGCTCTTACTCTTACTCTTACTTTTACTCGAGTGCATAGTACATAGTACATACTCTAGTACATACACATATATCAATTTTTACAACTCTTCTTTCATCTCAATCTCATCTCAATCTCAATCTTTCCCCTCAATCTCCACGTGTGACTTGGTATTTCTACAACTACAATACATACACACACACACACAAACACCATCTACCTCGAATAGAATGGGCACAAAACCATCTGATATAAAATCTCAATCTCCCATCCATCTCACCAAAAAAAAACAACGGTATTTTCCCATTATGCCCTTTCCAATGCCCCCTGGCCCCTCACCTCCACCCCCCTTATCTACTATTCACAATGCAGTATAAAATCATCGGCGTCCTTACCGATCCGCTTTAAATGCAAAGTTCAAACGCCCATATGACACCCCATGGAATCTTCCTTGTACTGACATGGCTCGCTTTCTTTGCCATGCAAAAAGAAAACGAAAAAAAGAAGAAAAAAACCCCCCATGGGAAAAATTACACGAGACGTTCATGTAATTAACCATGCAATCAAATAAAAAGGAATTCCCAACCCTTGAAACGCCTTGCTTGAATAAAACAGACACTATCTGTGCCTTCCATGAAAAAGTAGCATGCAAAAATCGAGCAAATGTTAGAATCAGAATCTGGAATCCCATTCCCTGCCTTGTGGCTCAAAAGACATGAGACTGAAGAATGTCAAAAATTGTCATCATGATTTGAGATGCATTCCCTTTCGCCAACGTGGTATCATAGCCTTATCATGTCTCAACTTCGGGATCAGCTTCTGTCACCTCTTCCACCACTTCATCCGCCTCCGCAACTTCCTCTACCACAGGATCATCGACGACCTCGAGATCTGCATCTGCTTGTGTCATCCCATTTTGGCGCTCCCAAACTTCCTTTCTAATTCGTGCATCTTTGGCAATTCTTTGTCTCTCGACTTCTTCGAAGCCTCCAGACTTCTTCAACTTTCCTTCCTCAACAAAGGCGGTCAACTCCTTTTGGAGCTCATTGCCTCGACGACTTTCAAGTTCCTTTTGTCGAAGTTTTTCAGCACGCTCAATAGCTTCGAGACGATTCTCGTGGTTTGGTTGTAAGGCACGAACTTCATCAAGAACACCTTCCTTTGCTGCTGCAGGATCAATTGGATCAATGCGGTTAAGAGCTTTGGAAAGACTTCGGCCTGTACCAACTTGACTTGGAGATCCATCCTTCAACTGTTCCTTTGTAGCTTGTTCAACAAGTGCAAAAGTTTGTGCTGCCTTCTCCAAATCATCTTGAAGATCTGCTGCAAGGTCCTCTTGCATGGTAATCTCTTCACGATCGTTGCAAACTGTCTCCAGTTCCTTCTCCCAAATCTTTGTCCAGATTGGTCTTTCACGTTTCAAGAAATCCTGCATCTTCTTGAGTTCCATGGTAGCTTGCGAGATATCCTTGGCGACAGTCTCCAGTTGCTTGGGAAGAGGTCGTACACCACGCTGTACAACATCCTTTCGTAAATCTTCGACAATGTCTTGGAGGTCATCGACTTGTGCAACCAATTTGTCCGAATCTTCACTGAGATTTTTCTTCCCACCATTGACATAGGAACGACCAGAGTCACCACTAGTGTCGGGAATGACAGCCTTAACAGCAGCACTCTTGACTGAGCTAGCCTTGGCGCGAATTAAAGCCATAGAACTTTGAATGTCAGATTGGAAGCCAGAGTAGGTCTGTCGGAGCACTGCGAGATCACGGCGAAGGCTTTGAATTTCACCAAGTTGCGCTTGACCATTAACTTTCGTTGGGCTGGAATTGTTACCGTTGGTAGCTCGGCCAGCATCAATCATGGAAACTCTCGCAGAGCCAGATGGTGCAGATGCAAATCTAGCCATCTCTTTTGCAGCGTCTTGTTGCCGATCTGAGACCCTCTGAATAGTAGCTTGTTGATCATCAACTGCAGTCTTGACACTCTCAACCATCTTCTTCAATCCTCCTAGACTATCGTCGATGTGTCGCTTGACTTCGTCCAACACCTCCACGTTTAGTACCAGCACAGACCGATCTTTAATATCACGGAGATCTTCCAGTTCATGACGAACCCCAGATACTGGATCTTGTATATAGATCTCGGGTAGATCAACGCCATTGTTATGGGTATTCCAGGCAAACTTCTCAATAAAGGCCAACTGTAATCTTGCGATGGACAAATCTTTATAGCCATCGGCAAGGACAAACTTCTTAACCTTGGTCTTGTATTGTAAGAAAATTGTAATCTCTTTGTCAGTTGGAGGTGGTGACTGTTCGGGTGTAAACTGTCTTGCTTGGCTGCCATAAGTAACACTTTCTCTCTTGGAGGCGCTAGATTTTTTATGTTCGGGAGCTTGAGGGGGTTCAGAAGTAGTAGTAGTAGTCTTATCTTCATCTTGGTTTTGATTATCGAATGTTGGAAGTACATCAGGGGGTGGTCCATTGAGTGTTGCGCTTGGTCCATCATAATCAGCAAAAGATTGTTTTGGCTTGTCTTCGGGAACCTTGATTGTGGGGTTCTCATTCGCAGATGATTCCTCTGGCTGCTGAGATGAAGCCTCTTGACCCTCTTCAGTGATCATGCTTGGCTTTCGAACTGGAGATATTTCATTCTGAATAAGACGGGAAGTTGGTCGACCAGGACGGTGATCACGATTTTGAACAGCTCTCAAAGACTCTCTAGCATCATTGCGTCCCCTGTTTGGTATTGGCGAATTCTGTGGAACAGGAAGCATTGGGACTCCATTTGGAGATGCACCAACAAGTTTCGAGATTTGATAAGCAGAATAACGTCTCGAAGCTCGTCTCTCCAAATCTCCCCCTCTCTGCAGAGCGGCCAATGCAGCATTTGTCTTGGGTGGTGGAGGTGGTGGTGGGAAATTTTCGGCAGACAGGTAATCACCATCGTTTGTACGTGGCACTGACACTGTGACTTCATCTCCGGGGTATGGTGGAACAACAGGAATGCTTTGCATAGTCGTGCTCGATATGGTAGATTGGTCTGAAGATACAGAACCTCGAGATGTGTCTCTGGGTGGAGGAGCAGCTCTTCGACTTGTTGATCCTGAAGCTGATGACATTCTTGGGGGCAGGGTTGAGTCGGTGGTAATTTGTCCTTTGCTTCCTCTATCGTTTGCCGCGCCTGGATCTCCTTGAAAATTGTTTTCCAAGCCTTGATTGAGTAGTGTCGTCAGCCCAGTACTGTTGCTAGCAATGCTACTGATGCTTGCATTCCTAGGTATGCTATCTCCATTTTGCGTCGCGCTATCTCTCCCCTGCTTTTGCCGCAGTTTCTGCTGCTTCCGCTTCAACCCGTGAAGGAGAGTAATAATGATATCCCTAATTCGAGGCAAATATTTCTCCAAACTCTCGACACTTGCTTCTTGGCTGAGGGTCGATTCGAGTATATGGCGAAGCAATTCTGGTACATTTCCCAAATCCGAAGTATCAACATTAATTGCAGTAAATGCCCTGCAAGCAATATTGAACTCATATCCAAGGCGCACATATACATCTGAAACTTGAGCATCTGTCGCTTGATGACGAGACCACTGTGTCAGTGTTTCGAGGAGTTGTTTTGTTGCGACAAGGAGGTGGGTTACACTCTTTTCGATCTGAGATAATGGTGGGGGATTTTGCCCACTTTGACTGCTGCTACTTATGGAAGGTTGCCCACCCTATAAAAATATTTGTGTTAGCATCAGATTTATCCTGAGAATTCATCGTCGCATTTGTGAATGAAATATGCCAAGTGGATCAATTCACTCACATTTTGTCTTCTTCCCGAATGATTGCTTTGGACAGACTTGGTTGACGCCGTTGAGTTCCTTGGTTGGGGACCCAGACTTGGAGAGATAGCCCTGATAGATGTTGTCGGTGGTGGTCCAGGGGAATCGATGGCCGGGGATCGTCTTTGAGCAGGTCGCTGAGGTGCCTGCATTTCTGCGACCGATCTATCTGCTGATATCCTGTAGGAGGTTCGAAAGAAGGATTTTAGCAAAGAGTCAGCGCCATGCACCAATGTGTCTTGTAAATAAGCAGTGTTGTTTGAGGACCCAATGCAAATAGCTGATATGCTCTTTAGCGATCTGGATCTCAAAGGATTTGGCAGAAATTCGCAGAAATCCGCAGAAATTCACAGCGATACTTGTGAATGTTTTGTAGTGTACCAAGTAGTAGTATGATAAGTAACAAATCAATCTACACAGCAGAGTCCATGCAAGTGTGTCACATCACGCTAGCTTAGCCGAAAAGGTTTACTTCCCAGGTGGTGAAACCTTCTGGCTGGGGAAAATCTTAGTGGCCCGAGCTTTGAAGAGGAATCAAATCACATGTTCCGAGAATAATGCAGCAGAGAGGTGAGGACGGTTAAGGCGAATATCCAACATCTACCTGCGAAGTGTGAGATCTATCTCTGCGGTGAATGCATTGTGGGCAATACTGTCTACGGTGCATGAGTGGGTTGACTTCCCAAATCACAGTCGACCATAAAGGCAGAGTGCATGACTACAGGATGACTCCATGATCACTTGTCCTTAGCCATTAGATGTTAGACCTTGATCTGTCCTCGTTAAGGTTAAACAGTTTTGCTTTCCCTATCAAGACATGTCGGAGACATGGATTCCCCTTGTCATGCCCAGTGGTTCATCCTTTCATACAGGATTGCCAGACCAACCTCTTTATTTTGACAACGTTAACAATGATGGGTTGGAAGCACGCCTATCAAGAGGGTGGGTGTTTCCCCCAGGTATGGGTACCACTCCATTGCATACCGTGGGAGTGGGCAGCTGGAGAGAGGCAGGGAAGGGAAGAAGTGGTCACACTCCTTTTCATTGCGCGAAACCAAGCGAAACAAACTCTAAGGTGACGGGTTGACTATTGTACTATTGTGAGGTGAGATCACGTGGTCTTGATGAACATGAAGCACCTGCTAATCCAGAGTTTCAATGCTGACGAGTACATCCACCAATCGAATCCATCTTATTTCCCAGCTGGATGTATCTTGTCAATATCCCTCGGCCCTTGGTCAGCTTTCTCCTTGTCCTCCTACATTGTCCAAATTACTTCTCGGGAGGAGGTTCTCGGGATCCAACTGCAGGTTTATACTGTTTGAAGCTGCTGAGGATCTACTCATGGAATTAGCCTTACCGCTAGCCAGACATATGATGCTGAGTTGCTAACCAAGCAAAAACTAGAGGACACATCACTGACATGTATCATGACACTAGAGTACAGTTAAGGGATCGGGTATTTTCCATGACGCGCGGTAGTGATGGATACTCAACCAAATTTTAATCCCGTTTAGGTCACATCCCCAGGCCGTGGTGAGATGCAAACCCTTTCTTCCTTGATTGGCCCATCACTCGAATCCCCCCGCGCACCCATGCAGATGAAAGGCATCCGACGAAAGAAAAGAAAGCAAAGGAAAGGCACAGCAGTCAAACATCCAGACCCCAAAGTGGCATCTCAACATTTTTGGCCTTGGATTCTCTTATACTCATGCGTTCACCGACTGAATGGGAGAAGAGCGCAGATACCGTTCTGGATAACGTTGTTGGATTTTCAAGCCAAGTCAACCTTCCTCTTATTTTCCCCTTCGCAACGTCATCCATCATTTTTTTGATTACACGACCGAATACCAGATGATCAAAAGTCGATTTCGACGATAGGGTACGCGAGAGGAAGTTGACATACGAAGAGATCCAGTCGTACTCGAACATTCTCTGCAGGTGCTCTCATCCATGTCAAGATTGGAAGGCCAGGTCTGTATTACATATATTCAAAAAGCCTGGTGAGCTATGGATGAGAAGAAACAAAAAGTTTGGATTGGGGTCAAACCACTTTCATACTGAAATAAGCATGAGGATTTTAATGATTAGACCTACTCTATATCAGTCAGTCCGTATATGATGTATATATGTATATGCCTGAATACCCGACACCTATGTAATGCATAGTATGGCAGACCCCTTGAAGTAAATATGGAATGAATATTATCTTCATCGGCTGTTGTATGCAAGTAAGCCTGCGCAAGGGATTCGTATATGTGACCTAGGTCTGGGTGGGTGAGCGATCCCAGAGACCTACCTGTTGGACGCCCGAAGAGACTCAAGAAAACGATACTCGGGCCACCTGGAATGACTTTGTTGACTCTTTGTATATTTGAAAGAAAAAGAAGAAGAAGAAGAAGAAGAAAAGGCTTTAAAATTTGGATCTCTACATTGCAGTACATTCATACCAATAAGCAATACTCGAGTCTCACACATCTTTTGTATATACGAGAAGTCGAGATCTGATATATAGGGTACTCACTCGTATTTCCCCAACGTTTCGTTTCATGGGTCCTGATGGTCCATCATACCAAGCAGGGAGCACAACACGTAAGTGACATAGCACACAACTAGACCCGACTCCCCGATGTATCCAGAGGCTGTTTGGTCAGTATTCCTCGAGTACTCGTAGACTTCAAGGTTCCTCACCTATCAGCCAGATAGATACTCGAGTAGAGCCAATTCTCCTCTATACTCAGGAGTACCGTATAATGCAGTACAGGCGCCCGTAACTTGAGTCAAGGCACTGACTTTTGGATACTCTAAAGGAGAGATAGATAAATGACGAAATGGCCCGAGGGGATTGGAAGAACGAATGAACTTGATACAGGATTCGAGTGGTAGTGTATCTGAGAGCTTGATGGTTGATGGTTGATGATGGTTGATGATGTTTGATCATTGTTGATTGTTGATTGTCGATTGTCGATTGTCCATTGTCCATTGTCGATTGTTAATTGTTAAATAATTTTGAAGCATTTCATAGTTGGGTAATATTAATATTAATATTCATATTATATTCATATTATATTCATATTATATTCATATTCATCATTCATCCATCCTTCACTACTCGAGTAGTACTTTCAGAACAAATCATTGTTCACTCCAACAATCCCCCTCCTCATCCCCATCCCCCTCCTCACCTTTCCACCCTTTCTACCGCACCTCACTCAGTTTACCTCCCGTTTCTCCCTTTTCTCCTCTTTAATCTATCCATCTTTCTTTCTGTCGTTTATCATATGCAAAAGAGAGAGAGAGGGATTTCATCAAGGAGAGAAGTCACTCTTACTATCAGTAGGAAGATTGAGAAGCCCATTCTATTCCATCTACTCAAGTATTCACCACCACCACCAGACGGGAGGACAAAGCCAAGCAGAGCAAGACAAGACAAGACAGACAATTTAACCTGGCTTGACTTACGATCTCGACAACAATAACAACAAACAACCCAAATTACTTCTTTTTATTATTATTAATATCTTCTCTCTTTTGAAGGAGATCTCAACTTTGGATTTGATTCTTCTTCTTCTTCTTCTTCTTCTTCTCCTTCTCCTTCTCCTACTTCTTCTTCATTCATTCTCTGCCCATCATCCTCCCTCTTCCAGAATCTCGACACCCTTTCCGACAAGCTTGTCCACAAGAGAACCCAGCTCAATCCAGTCCAGCTCAATCCAGTCCAGCTCAATCCAGTCCAGCTCAGGCCAACCCACACCCACACCCACACCCACACACTACCTGGACTCTTAACAAGCAATACCCCATTCGCTTGATTGAATCCACTCTGGCCTTGAACTTACTTCAACCTCCAGAAATTCTACAGCCCAAGGTATTATTTACTCTTTCCCCTCTTCTAAAAGGATCACCGCCAACTCAAAATCTCATACCTTTCCTTAAAATCTACCTTGATCCGTCACACCTCATTGCATCCATTTTCCAGCATTCAGAAAGGGAGAGCAGTGGAGGTCTTCTCTTTCTTTTGCCCTCTTCCCTCTTCCCTCTTCCCTTCCCCCCCCCAAAACATTTCATTTTCTATCCGAGGTGAGACACATTGTCCTATGTCCTCTGTCCTGACCACACAAGAACCCAGCCTTCTTTTTGACACGATTGATAAAGCTTGAAGCTTTCGCAATCGCTCAATCTCTCAACCATCACCACCACCACCACCACCACCTTCATCAAATCAACATCACAATTCAGTCTTTGACAGCAATTGTGCATGACATTGCATTTATGCTGACCACGTTCCTTTCTTCTTCTAGAATCTCATCTTCCACTTGGGTCGCTTTCATATCAACCCCCAGATTCATCAAGAATCTTAACTGGCCTCGACGCACGCACACGTTGACATTGGCGCCATTTCAGTTCTCAAAGGAAGGGTGTTGTGTTTGTGCTGATTTTTGATTGAGTGGTACGTCCTGATCCTTTCGACTTCCTCCCTCCCCCTTCACAATTCTTCTTCAGTTCCTCCTCCCTGCTTGGAATCACTCTTGCATTGAACTACGTGACCGATGGAGTGCTGCGCATTCACGGTGTGCTGTGTAACCAAAACTGATTCCGACTCACCTTCAACCTCACCTGTCAAACTTCATTCACCTGCATTCAAAGACTAATTCATTTCTCTTTGCAGATATTCTTGCTGGGCAAATCACACATACACGAAGCACAAGGTTTAATATAATCGATATCCATTTGGCTATCACCTGTTGAAGATGGTACAACAAGGAAAGAAGGGTAACGACCTCCCTAACGGCGGCACAAAGTATAGAGAGCAATCGGGAACCATGGCATCGCAGAGAAAGGATCTCGGAGATGCTCGAGGAAATGGGGTGGGCAAGGCTGATGGTAGATCGCAAAACGGTTTGTCTCTCCATGTCAAAACAGTGACATCACATCACCAATTCTAACCTCTCTCCTTAGGCACCTCAAGCTTCTTTCGTACTGATACCGCGATCTCTGGCAACAGAAACCAAGGAGAGCGTGTATTGCAAAGATGGGTTCCCGATAAGCCTGCTGACACCGATGGCTCTTTGGAAGGAGGTCGAGGAAGAGTTGGTCCTTGGGATCAGTTTGCGGAAAATGAACGACGATTCGGTTTGAGGACTGACTACGATGAGAACATCTACACAACTCAGATCGACACCAAGCATCCGCACTATGCACAGAGGCTTGCCGAAGCAGATAGAAAGGCTAGAGAAATTGAACGTAGCGCAGCAGTGAACGCTCACGTGGCGGAGGAACGCATTGCGGATCACACGGGATCAAATGAGAATGGACTCGATGAAGAAGACAAGTGAGTTTTAGAGCATGCTCTCCTCATGAGCAATGGCTAACACGTGAGCAGATACAGTGGTGTTCGCAGGCAAGACTTCCCACCCCTTACCTCGTCCAAAGGTGCATATCAACCACCGGGAAAGCGTGCTCCAGTTGATCGTGCACCCGCCGCTGCCCCAGTAGTTGCTCCGGTGGCCACCCCAGTAGCTGCTCCAGCCGATCGTGCTCTGGTTGATTCGGCCATCATGTTCGCAGGAGCAAAAGCGGATAAGCCCGCCGATAAAGCGAGACCAGCCGCTGCAGCAAAGTCAACCAAGCTCGAGGTCGCAACCCCACCGACTACCACCGAGTCAAGCGCCACTCCTACTCCAGAGCTCAAGACTTCTGCATCTCCTTCGGCAAACCGCACATCATCCCCACAGGTCAAGACGACTGGTGGGCCAAACGCTACGGCAACGGTCGAGGCTGATGTTTCCAAGGCTTTCAAGAACTTCGCCGCTAACCAGAGGAACAACATTCAGCAAATTCGCATGAACAAGGCCAAGAATGATAAGCAAATTAAGCTCAATGACCTTAAGAAGTTTGCGAATGATTTCAAGTTGAACACTCCAGTTCCACATGATCTCGTTCCTATCATTGCCAAGGACCCTGCGAAGCAAAAGGCAATCCAGGAGAAGGCACAGCGCAATGCTGAAGAAGCCAAGCTCCACCCGGCCGACTCGGTGAAGCCGATTACGTTAAATGCCGAGGTTACCGCTGCACAACGTTCCGCTACCACCACCACTACGCAAACGACACCACCCCCACCATCTGGTACCTCTGGTCGCCCAAACGCCAACCGCGGTCCCTACCCTCAAGGCACTCACAGTTTTACACAAAATTCTCGTGGCGATCGATCTGGTCAAGCACAGCAGAGCATGCCTCGAAGTGGCACCGCCGGAAACTTGTCCCAGCGTTTGAGAAACCTGGAACAAAATCGGCCCGCTCAAGTTCCACCCCATGTGATGCCAATTCATGAGGCTAGACTTCCACCCACTGGCCCCTCGAACCCGGTGGATCCGAACTTCTCCCGTCGTTCAAGTGGAGTCGCAAGCGCGCAAGGTGGACCACGACTGAATGCCAGCGTTAGCGAGTTCCGACCAAGCGCCTTTGCAAAAGACTTCAGCCCCGCCGGCAATCCAAGCAGTGGCTCAAGTCCTCGTTCGATGGCCAATGCTTCAGAGGTTCAACCAACCCCACCCGTTGCACGTTCCTTGCTTCGTCGCAAGCCGTTGGCGAAGAGCGCTCGCCCTTCGCTCCAAGGCAAATATGATGCGATGGAGCTCATCAAGTCCCTCAAGCCTGGGGATGGAAAGAACTGGGGTGCCAATGGTGGTTTGAAGCCGGCTTACGATACTCATTTGCTATGGAAGTTGAGTGCTAACGATGCACCTACCGAGTCATACGTTCAAGTGTTTGAAAAGGCACCTTTCCCCACGACGACACCAGTGGTATCGGAACCTCATCCACCGCAGGCCACCCCCCAAGTGCCACATCAACACCAGTTGCCATTCCACCTTCAATCAGGCGTACACAACATCAATGCTAGGCAATCTCCGCGTCAGCCACCCATCAACATGCATGGAGCTCAGATGGGTCACCCCACCCCAGCTTTCAGCGGCCCTGACGAGTTGCGCATGATGCCATCGCACTCTGCACAATCCTTCTCATCTCCAAGAATGCAACAACTTCCAATGGCATTCCACTCTCCCATGGGGGCCAATGCTCAATTGGCTTACAATCCCCAGATGGTACCTTACCCTGGGGCACCTCAGATGCCACCCTTCCGATCTCTCTCTCAGAATCACCAATTTATGCAACAGCAGGCTCATATGGGTCAACCAGTTATGATTCCCAACCCTGCAGGTGGATTTATGGCTCCACAAGGAATGGCACCTGGCCCACAAATGATGTATCCACCGGGTGCACAAGGTCAATTCATGCCACCCAATAATGGGCATCCTCCTGCAATGCCAAATGGTGGTTATCCAAGTCCGGGTCGAGGTGCTCCGATGATGATGAATCAAGGTTCACAACAAGGTCCCCAACCCATGTATGGTATGAGTCCAGGTCCTCAATATGGTAATGTCGCTCCAGTTTTCCCTCAACCAATTCCAAATCAAAGTAAGTTTTCACTTTGCGTGAAAAGTTACGGTTGATGCTAACTTATCAATAGTGCCAATGGCAGGTGGTTATGGAGCGCCAAACCAATTCGGTACCAGTCCTCAAACTCATTACGGCCTCAGAAATCAACATAATCCAAATGGCCCGAACTATAATGGCTACAGACCTTTCCAACAACGTGGTCAACATCCACATGGTCCACCAAACAACCAAGTCCCTACCGGCCCTCAAGCTCAAGCTGCTGGTGGAGCTGAAGAGAGCAAATGAGCGATGATGCTCTGACTTTAGAAGAGATATTCATCACGCCGATGCTTTAGCATCATGCATTTTTGATAACGGAGGAGAACAGCATTAAATCTATGACCTTTTATTGTTGCATCCTTAGAATGATTGCATCATTAGAGTTCATTAGATCTTATTTGGATCATTGACATCGATAGTCCAGAGATCAAAGTGATTGGATCCATCCCACCCGTTTGATCTCAATCAATGGTGGTTAGTTGGTACGATTTTTTTTGCTTATCTGTGTGGTGTTGTTGAGGAGTATATACTGCCTTTGAGATGTATATCTGACTTCTGTTTCAGATGATTGGCCAAAGGATGGACTCGACTATCAACTATGTTGGAAGATTCACAATCCAACGGTACAGCGGGGTGGAAGGGAGGCGACCATTGCAAGACTGTTCCTAAACTAGGGACATTCATCAAGCATTTGGTGAGCTGGCCAGACATGGTTGATGTGGTTTTCCATCTAATGAAGGAGGCTTGGTAAAATGTATTCATGGATGTGATGGAAGGAATGAACTACCAGGACTTTTAGCAGATCGGGTAGATGGTTATTCTTCCTACCATGACTTTTATGTATCCCACATAGCTTTAGGTCTATAAGCATAAGCAACATTCCATCATGACTATGATTTTCATGATTCTACTCTTGATTTGATGCGATGTAAGTGAACTTAATCCCCCGTACTACAATGACACTCATTCTGAAAACGTCTGCGCTCACACTTTGAAAAAATGGGTTATATGTTCATCCGGATCATGTGAATTAAGAACCAAGCACGCCAACAATCTCTTCCCCGAATGAAATTCAATCGATTTCCCAAATATAACAAATCTTTTCGCTTTTTATCATTACTTTTTGTATATAGAATGATCTTGATCTTGATCTTCATTTTTTATTATTTATTTCTTACTTTTTACTTTTTACTGTTTACTTTTTACTATTTACTTTTTACTATTTACTTTTTACTGTTTACTTTTTACTGTTTACTTTTTACCGTTTACTCTTTACTCCTCGCTCTACACTCCTCGCTCCTTGGGATCTAGTGCATTATCCTCAATATCGTTTTCACTCCTTGGCATCATGCTCCGAATTATTATTCTCCGAATCATTCATGATATCCTCGGAATCACTTTACGCTTCATCTTTAAACTTTTCATTCTTCACTGTACAATATCACTCTAGATTTCATAATTTACATTTTAGTCTTTATACTTTAGACTTTTCATTCTTCATTGCACATTTCACTCTTCACCCATTACCTTTATCCTCATCCTTATCCTTATCCTCATCCTCATCCTCATCCCCAGAATCAACCGGTAAATCCAACCCCGCTGCCTCCTCGCTCGGTAGTTGACGTGGAAACCATCCGTAGGTTGAGAGGTCGATGGAGAGGGTGTTGACTGGG
>NGKF01000009.1:1513182-1550258 GCA_002162555.1 Monilinia aucupariae
CCCCCCAAAACGCCCTTCCCCATCAATAATCCTGCCAATTAGTACTCCACGGCATCCCCACCGCCTTCTCATTCAATCCATGCCTATAAAAGCCCGTCAACTCCTCCTCATCCACCCCACAATGCATCTCCCCATCCCTCCCCTTGAACCAACCCAGCCCATACCTCTTCCCAATCCCCACCAGCTTCTCCTCCATCTCCGCATTGTCCAACTTTTCCGTCCCCACAAAATCATACAGCATCTTCGACTGATAGATAAAGGCCAGGATACTCGCGACCGACGACGGCTGACGCGGCAGGAACGCATGGCGTCGTCGCGCATACGATACCGTCGCGATGACGACCAACGCGACGAGGATAAGGATGGCGAGGAAGAACGACGCCCAGAACGACGCGAACGTCTCCTCCCCGGAGTCCAGGCCGTGGGTTCCGGCGCTGCTCCCGTGGGCGAGAAAGCTGCTGCCGGCGACGCTGCTGAAGCTCGTTACGCACACGGTGAGGACTTCGGCGAGGACCGACCCGAGTCCCACGACGGCCACGAGGTAGTGCCCGTTGAGGAAGGCGCGGATCGGGAGCCAGCCGAAGGCCATGGCGGTGTAGTCGAGGGTGAGGGCCTTGGGGGATGCGTGTCGGCGGGAGAGGATGTAGAAGGGTTCGATCATGCGGATGGCCGTTTCGAGACTTCCCCAGCAGAGCTTGATGGATACGGCGCCGAGGGTGAGGAGCCAGGGTGCTTTGTCGGTGATGATGTTGACGGGTGTGAAGAGGATGATGGGGATGAGGATGGTGAAGAGCAGCATGCTGATTACGAAGGGGATCCCCGCTATTAGGCGGAGGAAGAGGGGGTGCGGGTTTTCATCGTGGTGTTGATGGTGGTCGTATTTATCCTTGTCGGCTTGCGTGAGGACGATACTGTCTTCTGGAGCCAAGGAGGAGTTTCTCAGCGTGTACCGGTGGGCTTTGAGCTTGTGATGTATCATGTCGGGCGTGGCGGTATCCATGTCTTTGAAATCCATCAGGATGTGACTTCGATTGGCCATGGCCGCTATGCCCGCCACTCCTTTCACGTCGGCCACCAGGCCCGAGTGTCTCTGCTCCAACTGCCAGAGTAGTACGCAGCCGAATATCGCACAGAGCCAGAGCGTGATGCTCAATAACCGTGACCAAGAACCACTAATGATGATGCCCTTCAAGACCGACGGATCGGCCTTCCGTTCCGCACGACTCGGGATCAACACCACACTCGCCGATTGCAGGGTAGGCACGAGAGAGACGGCCAACAGCGTTGAGATGGACGACACGGCAACGGCGTAATGTTTGAACAGCAGGGCGCGGAAGGGTCGCAATACGTTGAAGAAGGTAATATAATCCACATTGATCGATTCGGCGGCCAACGCACCCCCCTCCCTGGAAAGCTGATAATACGCCTCTAACCTCTTGACTTCAAAATCCGTGATCTGCCACAAAACTCCAAATGTGACGGCGACCAGGGTCGGTAAGTATTTGAAACAGAAATAGTCCCATGTTTTCATCGCGCCAGGCGATGTGAAGGAGAAGAGAGGACTCTTTCGCGATTGCTGATAGAGGTATTCTTCTGCGGCGCCAAGAACGACGGAGATGATGATCAGAGCCGTGAGGTAGGGGGCTCGCATCGAAAAGGGTTTCCAGTTCGCTTGGGGGTAGAAAACTTCAACGTTGTTACTTTTGAATGCCCCTTTCTTCTTGATCCTTTGGGGCGAAGAATCCACGTGATCGAAATCAAAATTTGGCTTGTTGGTTCCGCCGGTGTGGCCTGCAAATGAAGAAATGTCCACAGGTGCGTCGGTGGGATTTTGAACGATCACCTCGATTACTTCTCCTCGTCTATTCGCTTCATTTTGAGCTACATCTTTGAGAGTGGCCGCTCTACTCGGTCCATCTCGAAGAGTAAGACGTCGGGATAATCTCGAAGCAGTCGTGGCTGATTGTGATTGTTCGGCCATTAGATCGGTGCTGGTGATGGTACTATCAGGGGTAAATCCAGCGCCCAGTCCTCCGGTAAGTATCCCGGCAGCTTCTTGTCGATTTATCTGTGCGCGCATCTCGGGGGTTAATGCTTCGTTTTTTATGGGCTCGTGAAATAGGGAGAGGTCGAAGGGGATACCCATGGGGGATACCATGGGTGCGTCTTCGTCTTCAGTTGCTTCGCTGGCGGTTTGGTCATGGGATTTGACTTGAAAGCCCATGGGCATGGCTGCGCTGAGGAGGTTGAGGTCGAATTCTTCTTCGGGTATCGATGCATGTCGAGAATGCTTTAGTAGCGAGTTTCGTTGGGAAAATCTCTTGTGTGTGGTTTGCCTTTTTATTGCATCGGTGGCTGATGGGGTGTATGCACTAGAACGTTTGGAAAAGAGCTTGAATGCTTTTTGAGTCGGAGAAGCAGTTCCTGTTCGTAGATTTTCAGATGCCATTAGAGATGTTCGACTATTTTTAGTTGAAGCATCCATAGATCCCAAAGGTGTCAACATGTGTGCGGATAATAGCACATGACTGATATCGATCTCATCATTTTCACTAGATGTGAAAGAAGCCTCTGAAGCAGGTGAACGGGTTGATGCTAGTGAAGATTGATTTCCTGTGCGACTTCTAGTACGCGTATAAGGAGGGCTATCTCCAATTGAGGTTATATGATGTGAAAGATTTGTCTCTGGGGAGGATGATGTAGAATGGTTGCGTGGATGGGTCTCCCCAGATTCATGTTCCGCCATGCCCCAAATCCTCGCCGTTAACGTCGAGGATTATGCTGCGCCAAAAAAAACGACGACTGGATGAAATTGTTAGAAATTCACACTCTCAATTCGCATATCAAGAGTGGGATGCGTAATTTACCTGGTGGCATGGTAATTGGCGGGGTTAATGGCTCTCGCCTTTGAAAGCTGGAACTTGCAGTACTTTTGATGGAAGCCTCAAGCTTTAAACGACTGACATTGAATAGTCAAGGTCAAACAAATGGCAAAAGGTGCAGCGCTTTTTGACGTCTGCTTTGGTGGGCTTTCTTGTAGGCGGCGCAGCCTTTTCGCACCTTAAGCTTACGATAACTTCCCCAATTTAACCTCGACACGTCCTTGCGGGTATGAGATGAATATCAAAATACAAACCGGCACGACTTTGGCAGGAAGATATATGGAAGATGATTCCTATTCATAGTATCTCCGTCGCGCTCGCAAACAAAAGCTAGGAATCCTTGCTGGTATTCCGTCCCTTTCCCACATTGTCAGGTGCATATGTACGAACTGAATTGCCAAGAGGGCTTTGGAACCTAGACGCCCCCAATAATCGCACAATCAATGCTCCCCTATCGATTAAGTCCAAAGCCGCATCTCATGCCAAAACCGAAGATCATGGAATGAAATGGATGCATATAAATAGCTTTGGATTAAGCGCGTGCATACAGATAAAATCGCCGGTGAGCGTTTCAGGGTTTGGAATAGATTAAACTTCGGAGCCTTAGAACTGGGACTGTTGGATTTGAATTTGGAGGAGGATGAGAGGATGAGAGAGAGGGAGGAGTAAAGATCAAGTGCGCGTAAGGAAGTAGAGAAGTTGAAGAGAACTCGGAAGTAAATCATCTTTTCGTCTTTTAACGCGGATTTGACAGCCTTCATGATCTCCATACTCGAGTCGCTTCCTTGTACTTGTACTGAGTAGGGCTGAAATCCATCCGCCCCTGAGATCAATCTCGCTGTACACGTGCAAGACGATCCATTCATCCATCGTAAAGAACACCAATCATAAGGAAGGACTCGTGCGAGGAAGCAGAAAGAAATCAAACGGGAAATCAGAATCATCGCGAAATGACTGATGGCCATATGCATGGTCCACAAGGGGAATATTAGAATCTCACTCGTCCTCCAGTAGAGCAGACGAGGAGGAGAAGAAAGCGTTCATACTTATGTACAGCCAGCCATCTCTTACTCGCGAGGGCTGTTCCATGTGCATTCAATTCGCGGGTGGTGTCGGCATGGACAGCAGCAATCTAATTGACGTTCCTGTCTCTTTCTTGCCTTGTTGAGATCCAACTTACTTCCAAGAAACCTTTTCGTTGCTAAGGTTAATTCATAGTGCGCCGACTGGTATGGTAGATGCCAAGTCTTTTGCGGTGAATTCTAACCCCGTGCTATGGACTGGTGGACCATGATCTACGGAGTAGTACACTTTGTCCAATACTGTAACTACTACTCGACTAATCAACTCTAATCCGTTTATGCTTTGATTCCTTTGATTTTTCTTTTCTCTGTCTTACATACATCTAGGTCTATGTACCATCTCCAATCTCCAATGTCGTGGATACAAATTATATTAAGTAGGTATTTCCCAAGACAATATCCCAAACGCCAAAGCTCTCGCCAAAATCCAGAGAAATCGAAATCGAAGAGAAAAAGAAGAGAAACGAAAGCAAAAGCAAAAGCAAAAGTTCAAACAAACAAACCCTCATCAACCAAACTCCCCACATCCCCTCCAGCAGCTCTGATGGCATTGAGCGCCGCCTGCGATAATCTTCTGCGGTTCTCCATGGCTTCCTTCTCTCTCCTCGCTTTGGTCTTGCTGGATCCGCTCGGGGCCACCCCCGTCAATATCTTCCTGCTATCATCGGGTGTGTAGTTGACGAAATCGATCATTCCGCGTCCCGACGTCGGGGTCTTGGGGGAGGATGGATGTCGATTCTTCGCTTTTCGCCCCTTTCGGACGTGCAGGCTCGTGGGGGTGTGGGGCGAGGGGGATTCTGATCCGCTGGATCCCGTGCGAGGCTTTCGGGGTTTGGAATGGGAATGGGAATGGGGACTGGGATGGTGGGGTTTGCGTGGTGAGGAGGAGGAAGCATGTCGTGGATAGTGTGAGTGTGAGTGTGGATGCGGATGTGAATGTGAATATGCTCTAGGAGCCGCATTGTGATATGGCGAGTGTGGTTGTGATCCGCCTCCATTTACACCTGCGTTAAAATAGCCGGGGTGAAGCATGGGTGGTGATTCCACGACGAAGGATTGTTGGGCCACATTTTCCGGCATGGATATCATTAACCCTTGTGCCATATTCATTTCGTTGGTGGTATATGAAAGTTCATTTTGTAAATGAAAAGCAAGGCTTTTGGTTGCCCGTTGTGTGTTTCGGTGAAGGCTGTTCGGTGAAGGTTGAGCCATGGGTGATGCCGCCTGATTCCACCATAAAGAATCTCCGTCAGCTTTCACCTCAACTGGGTATTTTGACGAGCCTCCACCTGGTGCTCCAATTGAGCCGAAATTTGGTGGTGATCCTGATAATTGTGACCAGGAGGCCGACACCTGTCGAGATTTTGGGGTTATTGGGTACATCGAACCATTCGATAATGATGGATGGAATCTCATTTCTGGTGTCTGGTTGTGATCTAGGTTGGGTGTTGATATTGGCGTGTGGTAGTCGACGGGTACCGATGGCAGTTGTAAATCTTGTGGTCTGCCAGTCCATAGTTCCTCCGAACTCTTTGTCTTCTGTGCCTTCTTCATCGAGGGAGTATGTTCCGAGGCATTAGGAATTCTAGCTGATTGTGGAGGTGACATTGGCGATTGATGTTGAGGATTGAAATCAAATTTCGAAGCATCTAGAGCCATTTTTCGCTTCAATGTTTCGCGGCTCGTTTTCACATGACTCGAGGAGCCTCGCAGCATGGTTGAAGATGTTGTACTCAATTTTCGAATTGGACTTCGTAGAGATATTTCTGATTTGGTGCTCACCTTTTTCATCGTGTTTGCAAGTGCTTCAGCACGATTTTTCCTTTTCGTTGAAGCTGCTGGTGCCGGTGATGTTGGAAGAGATGGGTGTACCCATGCATCAATTTGAGGTGTTTGCAATGAGATATTTTCAAGGCTGAGGAGATCCGAGTCAGATATTGCGGCTCTGCCAGAAAGTTCGGCATAGAAGAGGTTATCCTGTGAGTCGTCCGGTGAGCCTGCATCTTGGGCGAAGACCCATGGATCCCCTTGCCAATTATCTTCAATTTCTTGTGCAGAATAATCGTGTAGAGATCCCATTATGGCCTCTGAAGATTGGTCTTTGCTATCCGATTGTTGAGAGAAGTCTGGCGCTGAAAGGCCATCATTAGTTGGGCTAAAAGTAATGAACTCGTCGAAGAAGGCATTATCTATTTCGTCATAGCTATTTGTGTGAAACTCCGAAGACTTCCCTCCAGTTCCCATGGGAGGAGACATGTTAGCTCTGTTATGAAGAGGCTGCGTAGCTGTCTGAGTAGCCGTCTGAGTAGCTGTCTGAGTAGCTGTCTGAGTAGCTGTCTGAGTAGCTGTCTGAGTAGCTGTCTGAGTATGCAGGTACAGTTAGAAAAGTACTCGTATGATAGGCTGGGAGAAGCAGAAAAATATGCAAGTCAAATGCCAGATGTACGATGATGTAGGTGACGAAGCAAGCATAACACAAATGTCCATGAGGGCATATATATGAAGAGGTCAGGTGCCTCCCAGCCTTCTTCATTAGGTTGTACAGTAAGATCATTGGAATGAAGAACATTTGCGTGACATACACGTGATTGCGCACCCTGCACCGTCCTGGAACATCTTTTCGAATTCCCGGGAGTGGCTCTACGTGCCGATACCAGCCACCTCACACGATTGTGTGATGGAGTTTGCCGATGCGTTGCTGTAGGGTTGGGCTTTGGAATGCAGTACATTCTTGGTGATGGACGGGCGAAAATAGTATCACCTCGGATTCGACTGAAAGTTCAACCTCTGCAAACGTTCAAAAAGTTGAAACATAGACGAAAAAGAAGCGTGCAAAGTAAGTTGAGAGGTTACGGAATAATATAGCTACCCCCCCCATAGCTCCGTGACAAATCTTCTCTTTGATGGACCTTCATTTTCTTTGAGGCGATCAAGTTGTTGAATTCATCAAAGAAACCCACCCACATGGCTTGAGGCGTTTTCCTCAAAGAATAAAGAAGTGTAAGATTTCCATCGGCTACAAACACATTGTGACCGAGGAATGCATAGCGTCGATCATTTACTTGTCATTGGTTGTTGAACTTTCCAACATTTTTCTTTGTGGTGGTGGTATTCGCATTCCAGAGCGTTTTCGCCAATTCTTCGAGATGGCGCGCGCGCGATGAACTTTGATGGATTTTTGCATCCTTTTGCATCTTGATTCTCCAGCCCTGTTGTTTTTTCCTTCCACTTGCTTGCAGATATTGAGAAGTTTGGAGGAGGGAATTGTGGTTGTTACAAGGAGTTGAACTTTATATAAAAATAGAGAGGGGAGGAATTTGATACGACCATCTCTCTGCATGATATTTGAACTTTACTTACTCCATTCTCCGGAAAGTTTCCATATCGTTAGTACCTGCATATGCATATGCACATGCACATGCAGATGCAAGTCTGAGTCTCTAACTCTCCCCACTCTTTTACCCCTCAATTAGATGATCGTTAATCCCCTACCCCTCCTCGACCCACACTATCCATTTGCACATTAAATTACCTCTTTGAAGTTTGAAGCTGCTCCCACATGATCGGTCCCCACACCCAAATCGAGCTCTCGCACGCCTTTGAAAATCTCCTCGAAGAGCGTCGCAACGCCGAGCGTCTCCGTCGAGATCTCATTTTCCACTGGCACACTCTCATCCTCGCGACCAAAGAACGCACTCGAGAACTCGAACGCGCATTCTATCAAGCGGGCGACTGTGGCGAAACCCCTTTCTCAAGCGAGGAAACTATCGTACCGGGCACTCCCAATACGATTACGGAGCTAGAGCTAGCGGCATTGAGCCGTTTGCCGTCACCCTTGAGCCCCGTCGTGAGTGGAGGTGCTCGAACGACATTGAATTGGGAGAATTTGGGGACGGAGCGCATTCAGAAGAGATTGGAGGGTTTACTGAAGAGATATCAGGGAATTCTCCATTTTTCGAAAGGTAAGGTTACGGGCGAGAAGGAATAGGGAGGGAGAGAGGGAGAAATGAGTCGAGAGGGGTTTTATTGGCAATCTATTTCTTCTTCTTCTTATACGTTGAACGCAGGACGAGGAAGAAGCGAGATTGAACTATTACGAAGCGAAAAAGAATTATTGAGGAAGAGCAAGAAATTTGTGGTCAGGAAGTGGAGGGGACGCGGAGAAGTTTTACGCGTCTTTAGCTTTAGGAGAGGAGGGGTTTGATGAGTTTTAGAAGGAAACTTGTTTCGATACATCAAAATCATTCGGAGTCTGTTGGACTTATTTTCTCTCCACAATCCCACCTTACGCATACCCGACGCATACTCGGCACTTAACTAACCATACCCCACTGAGTATAATCACTCACTCACCCATCACCTTACAACACTCTTTCATCCGCCCATCCACCCACCATCTCATTCCATCCCCAACCACCATGCGACCCCAATTCCTCCCCCAAGAAAAACAAAACCTCGCCCTAACCCTCCACACCCTCATCCACACCCTAATCCACGCCCACCCCACCCAAATACAAACCTGGCTTGTGGCAAAATGCACCTTATTAAGTCTCGGACTGGGAGATTTTGTAGAGGGAGACGTGGGAGCTGGTATGTGATGTGATGTGATGTGTGTGGTGAGGTGTGATGGAATTGATGGGAGCTGGTTGGGATTTTGTTTTTTTCTCATTCTTTTATTTTTTATATTTTTTATTTTGTTTAATTGTTTCGTCAAGATGAGGGAGGAGAGAGGAAGAGAAAGGGGAGAGTTCGGTAATAGGGGATCAGGGATCGAGGATGCATATTTTTTTTTAGCGAGGCGAGATAGATATATTTTGGTAATGTGGAGTGATAGTTGTAATGTGTAATCTGAAATTTGGGAGGGATGAATAAGAAGAGGTTTGGACATTATATATATATTCTTGATAGGTAGAGATTAGATAGACTTTAGATGGAGGATGGGTACCCTTATGTTGTTAGCTTGTATTAAATGTTGTGGGCATTTAGATTTGAAGATGAATTTCATGTTTGAAGTGTAATCTCCTAAAGTGAAGAATGCATGCCCTGGAGTGAAATTATTAATCGTATTCATACTCTTTGTCGACTAATATCATACATGAATAGAATCCTTATTTACAGTAAAAAAGCCAAGTTGATATCCGTTTGTGTTTATAGTTACATCTTCTCAACTTCCCAACTCATGATCGCTTTTGATCGGTTTCGAAAATCGGTGGCATGAATGCCATACCTTTACCAGATACACTATCATCATTCTTTTCCACCTCATGTACACCTCCAGCAGACCTTGAGATGACATGTTTTCTCAACATAGCCAAAATCTCACTATTTTGCCATCTCTTTGGTACCGGTCTGTAAGCAGGCTTGAATGTTCCGATTGTTTGTGCCCATTCTCCGCTTCTTGGTGCACCATTTCTCCATTCATCTGTCTCTAATTCAGGACCGGTTTGTTTACCTGGATCTGTACCTTGTGCTACCGGTGATCGCTTTTGATCTGTCCCCATGGCACTGGTTGTAGCACCTTCGGTACCAAGGCCAGCACCTTCAGCTGTCTCACGAGAAGTAGGTGCAGGTTCTTGTGTGGCCCAGTAATAGATATCCCAATCGTTTTCATCAAGGAAGTGATCATATTGAACCATTTGTGCGGCAGTCATGGTAGGAAGGTAAGCATCGGCGAAGGTAGACATTAGAAGATCTGATTCAAGAATTCCCCGTTTGCGGGACTGATCTGTAGAAGCAAATTTGTTAGTAAAGCTTTCGTTATTATGGCGGCTTGGCGAATGTTGGAGAACATACATAATAATCTTGCCCTCATCTTCTCCTCGTGTTCTCCATCCCTTCTCAATGGCTCCACGCGAAAATTTGCCCCCTCTAATTCTCCAACAGCCATCTCTCTATTGATGCCACTCCCATTACCATCCTGTGTACCGCCAGTCATTCTTTCCGTGTTCTCCGGTACACTATCCTTTGGGGAAAATTTCCCATCCAAACTTGAAATGAGCTCAGGTGGAACTTTTCTGGCACCAGCACTCGGCATCTCGTTGGCAATTGTCGAATTCGTATTCGTCATGTGTGGGTTCAATGGCCTTTCTTTTTGGTATCTGCGATATTCTTCAGTGCCATCATGCTCTTCTGCATTTCCGGGATTGGCATTTGCGAAGCGGTATGTTGTGGTGGAGAAAGGTCGAGAGGTATTGATGATTGAGGTACGGAAAGCGCGGCGAGCAATACGCAAAGAGGCCATTTTGATATGATCTGACGAACTTGCGAATGGGCTTTGGACACTTCTTCGAAAATGTGAAGCTGGGGAAGATGTAAGATATTGCAGCAGCGTGGGGAAGTGAATGAGATTATGCACGTCATAGATTTTTTGACGTGTAGTCGCATCATGTGATCTCACCTTAAGCTTAACCTTACCGAGGTTTAAGATACAGAGTATTCAGGGGTGACGAGAACACCAAGTAGAATACTAAGCTGTTGAGTTTCTGAGGGACGGGGCACCTATTAGATTCGTATATCTCTCTGTCGTTCTTGCATTCGTAGTTGGAAGCAGAAGTGCCCATACTGTGAGAGTGATACCTGCTTTGACGAGCCACGAAGGTGTTTGAAGTGTTAGAAGTATCACATTCAAATCTTTCTCTCCATATTCATGGAATAGCACCACTTTACCATTTTGGATTCTTACTCTTATTAGCCCTTGAAATATCTTCATCGATAGCTCTCAAACAGACTGCCATCACTTAACTATACGCATGACCAGCCCCAGTGGGCAGTTGCTCTATATTTCTCTGCGCTTTTTTCGCCCTCGAAACTTTGAACACTCGGGATTTTCGTTCTCATATACACCCAGTTCCGTCTCCACTCACTCCCGGTAGTGAGTCTCGTAAAATTGCATTGCACAATCATTCCAAATGGTCTTGAGCCAATTACTGTTGTCCGATTGCCATCTACTCCGATTTCGACGTGGATGCCGTTTACATATCCCAAAGAGACTTATATACTACTTGACGTTTCCAGTGAGATGATGATGATAAGTGCATATAGATTATATGAGGTTCTATGAATTTATCCAATCTTTCCATCATAAAAGTGACTGCGGAAGAGGTGAATCTGAGAAGTTGCCTGTGAGGATACAGCATAGCAACGTAAATGATGCGTTTCCCTGGTACCACAGAGAAAAATCCCCTTTACCTCTTACGATATCTCATTCTCCTCATTTCACCCACCCTCTTAACAATGAAAAATCCTTGGGCATAAAACGGTAAAAACTCCATGATACCAAGATCAAGCATCTCTTTCTCTCACCTCAGCAAGCCCAAGCCCAAGCCCAAGCCCAAGCCTAAGCATCAATAACTAATACTATATGATAATCAATATTTTCTCTCTCAAGATATATAATACCAAGTTCGGGTATGATTCAGGAAGTTCAACACAACATGCGCAACTACAGCATCATTATCACCCTCTGCGCATATCCCGAGCAGAAGCTGATGCCTCTCAACCCTGAAATCATCACACAATGGAAAGACCGCCTCAACCACTCAGCGAAAAACATACCCAACACGATCCCTTCCCAGGAAGCTCACAACCCCAAAAGGCACGACAGTGATAACGAGCACAACTCGTCCTTCGCCCCGGATATCCGCAAACCACATTCCCCAAACCACGCACAGTATCAAGCAAAAGTACTGCGCACCCACATCCACCACCTAACAAGTATCCTCAAGAGCCTCAAAATAAATTCCACAGCACTCACTCGCAACCCCTTCCGCCTCGAGGAAACCGTGCAAGAATTCCACCAATGTCTCACGTGGCCCCATGCCTCCCCGTACTATCGCGGTCCCCTCCCCGCACACGATCATTATTTCGGCGCGACGATCGACGGGTATCTGCGACAGCTGAGCGTTCTCGTCGCGAGATTGCGTTGGAAGGCCGCGGATCTCCGTTTGAATTCCGTGTATGAGAGGGCGGATATGGAGGCGAGGTTTCATTGGATCGTGCAGTTGGAGATTGAGAGGGCTCGCTTGACGTGGTTGATGAATGAGGAGAGGGAAGGCCGTGGGGTGGTGCGCTTTAGTGGGAGTGCGAGAGGTTTTGTACTTGATTGCGTGGAGCTGATTTTGAGGAGAGAGTGATGAGTTGGGGCTGGGTATTTTTTTTTATTGATGCGGTGGATTTCTTGAATTTCGTTCGATTTGCAGCATGGATGGAGATCTGGGGCTTGAAATTACGTGCGCATTTCATACCGCAATGCTACAAAAATCATGATGCTTCATCATGTACTTTTTTTCATTCGTGATGATCTGATGTTTTTTTCCTGTTAAGATTACGAGTTAACACAGAGGCCATATGTATATGTATGTATGTACGTACGACATCGAAACAAGTCCTCGCAAATTCAAAATCTATTTATTCATTTAGTATCCGGATCCCCGAAAACTGAAAACTTCATCGACATCTTGCTTTATTTTTTCATTTTTCCACGGAGAAGGGGGAAAAATCCACCAGGATCATATTTTCCTCGCCCACCACCTACGTCCTCCCTCCCTCCTTCATGTGAACCGATGATCGACCATCAGGACCAGACGTGAGAATTTCGAGATCGAGATTCCTTCACACAAAACAAGCCAGCGTATTCATGTTCGAATTTCAAGTTCGGTGAGGCTCGGGTGATGGGGATTTAATGATGGGTTTCAAGGGCATCCATACAGCCCATATGATTCTAGACTTTAACATTGTAACGCATGATCTCATCACGGTCTCTATCTTTATTTCTTCCTTTCTTCCGATTAATGTGAGATGTGAGAGTTTAGCTTACTTTGGACTCTGGACTCTGTATGTTTTCGTCTCTTTTATCTCGTGAAGTGAAGTTATATCGCGTCCAGACTGGACAGCCAAGTTCATGGCCAGAATGTTGATGAAGCGGAGCCTTGCGGCAAAGTCTGCCAAAGAAATGTGATTTTATCAATATAAGATCCAGCTTGTTAGGTCAGGTGTCAGCTGGTGGGCACTGCAGCTTTCGGATTTCCAGTAAGCATATGATGATGAAGAAGCTCTCTTCTAGTGACGTTGGTTAGAAGCTGGCATCGATATGTGTCCCTTGATGGTATGTCGTGATGTGCCTCTGTTGAACATAGAAGCTATCTGCTCGAGTAGGTAGGTAGGATTTTAGATAAACATGAGGGATCTTAATCGAATGAAAAGGGGACCTTTCGAAGCATATCTATCCACGCGGTATCAAAGTGGTCAGTCCAGTGAGGGTTCTCTTCGAAAGGGAAAGGATATCCATCTCACAGACGAGGTAAACCACTCCGAGAATACCACAACAATATCAAAAAACTTTCATCACTTAGCGCCCTTCCGTCAAATTTAGATGAATAAAGAGAAATCTCCCTAGCTGAAACATCAAGTGTATTTGATCTCACCATTCAGTATTCGCTTGAATAACATCAGGACCAAACGAATCTCGAGAAAACCCAAGGAATCACCAGCCCCGTGTAGCGAGGTTAAATTGTTCGCGAATCAGAGAATGGACGTGGCATGACGATTTAGGGATATATACTACTCGTAGTATTGGCAAATGAAGATTGAAGAGCATACCATCATCCATCTGGTGATCCAAGTCCATATCCAATGTCGATATTCATAATTATCCATATCCATATCCCACCACCAACACCAAGTCGCCTCTCGTTGTACTTTTATAACAATTTGTCACGGTGGAAGGTATAGAATAAAGTGGCATATAACCAAGGAAAGAAAACACGGCAGGCAACTTTCTGCATATACTGTTTCTTTTACTCTGATTTTGAGAAAGAAGAGGCGATTGACAAGCTAATCGTTGTATCGAAAGAAAAGAAGAAGATTGAGCCCTCGAGAAGTTTGTTTTGTTCTAGAGTATTCATTGCACTAACCTTAAGTTCTTGGACACGAAAAGTGTGATCTCAAGTCCCATCACGTGATAACAAGAAGAAACACGTCGAGTACATACGAGTATTTCCTTGATTCATTAAGGTTACTACTTACTGGTGCTCTCATGGCTAAATGTCTAATCTGTTCAATATTCCAATTATGACCATGTCGCATACTCGAGTAGATTGTGATGTACCGGATCCATTCTTTGCCGTTTGAAACCATCGTACTGTAATCTCACTGGTGTGAACACCAGCAGCATGGAATCTTACTCCTTCATTCGTTCTCGACTTGGCGTAATTATCGGTCACGCTACGTCACGGTATCTTGTGGGAGGCATGTAGGTCTGTAGATAGAGTAGGTACCGAGTAAGTAGTTAAAACGCTCCTCTTTTCTTTTCTCTGATATCATATCGCAGCCTCGCAGGCGCAGGTTCTTTCGGGTTTCAGAACAAGAATGAAGAAGCTCAGAGTCTCCTCCCTCCAACACCCCAACATCCAGACATTCTTATATCATCATCATTTCTCTCTTGCTCTCTCTCTTGCCCTCTCTCTTGCCCTCTTGCCCTCTTGCCCTCTTGCCCTCTTGCCCTTTTGCCCTCTCTTTTACCCTCTCTCTTGCCCTTTTGCCCTCTCTCTTGCCCTCTCTTTTACCCTCTCTCTTGCCCTCTTGCCCTCTCTTTTACCCCATGCCTTTCCTTCCCTTCCGTTAATTATTCATATTCATCATTAACCTAACCTAACCATCCCATCTCACCTACCCATCTTAACCCATCACCCCCCCAGAAACAACAAAAACAAAAACAACAACAACAGAAAAATAATTATTCCATTAATTCATGCACCCACATCACGATCATCCTTCCATAATTCCAAGCCCAAAATAAACCTCTTCCATTAAAAGCAGCACTCGAGTAAATAAGGTTAAATATAATTAATTAATCACATTCTACTCGAGTAATTTCTGAAGAATTATTCCATACAAACCCATTATGATTCTAGGGGATACTCGAGTATGAATAACATTTTTATTTTAATTTCCGATTTAATGCCCAAGTCATGTACTGCCGTCTGTAGTGGTAATGAATAATGAATAATGAAATGAAATGATATGTATGAAATCATATTAGTAATGCACTCGAGTACTCGAGTGAATGAAGTTTCTTTCGTCGTGGGGAATTTAATATATTTCCTGCATGTAATAGGTGAGGCGAAGCGAGGCGAAGGGAGGTGTAAATACGACGAAGCAAGAAATAACACGATGTTGTTTGGTTGCTTGGTTCAGTATTTGGTTCAGTAATAATCTCCTCTACTCAAGCACTCGTATGTAGATAAATATAGCCATCACATCACCCGCCCATGCTCGAAAAATTAAACGGTTAGGTGTTATTCGAATGCTGTCGATGAATCTTAGGAGTTGTTATTACTATAATGTAACGGCACGTGAATAAGTTCTAATTTATTACGTGTGGTGATACATTCTCAAGTAGATGATGAGAGATAGAGTGGATGGATGTATGATTCAAGAAATGTGGCGAATTGATTTAGGTGAATTAGATGAATTAGATGAATTAGATGAATTAGATGAATTAGATGAATTAGATGAATTAGATGAATTAGATGAATTAGATGAATTAGATGAATTAGATGAATTAGACGAGCGAGATGACGAAAAGAGAGGTTGTGGTGAGTGGAGTGGAAGTAGATATAATGTAGAAGCATACTCGAGTAGAAGGATATGAAACTTGTGGTATTTATATTTTTGTGTTTTTGAGAATATGAAATAGATGAATAGATGAATAGATAGATATATTAGAAGTGGAAATGAGAAATGAGAAATGAGAAATGAGAGATGAGAGATGAGAGATGTGAGATGTGAGATATAAGAAGATATAAAATACTATTGCTCGTATATATATATACTTCAAGTATCTTCCTTCTTATCTGGTATATATGATATATGCACGATAATAGCACAGAATAGCTCGGCCGACCCAACTTTAATACATCAATTATTCATTGTCTAAAGCAGGAACCATCATACCCGAGTGGGCTAATACGGTTTAAACCTTCTAGTCTAACCACTCAAGTGACTCAACTAACCACAACAAGCTTTTTTCCGACCGCTTGTCTTTTCCTTCTTGGTGAGACTTAACTTCCAATCAAGATAAGTAAGATTGGTCGGCTTGAGAAACTATTGATTGGTTTCTTCACATATACCGGTGTGTGAATATTGTAAGTATGCATGCGATATCAATTGAATCCCAAGAAAGAAATACATATCTACATACCTTTCTCAGTATTGGCGAGAGTCGACGACGATAGCGACGAAGAAGGAGAGGAAGAAGAAGAAGGAGAAGGCAATAAATAAGTCATACAGTACAGTATAACCTTGGCGATCAAAAAAAGCAGCAAACAATTCGACCCACCAATCCATCAATCCGTCAATCCATCAAACCAACCAGCAGCCAACTAATCAGCTAATCAACCAATCCCATCCAATCAAATCCAATCCGCTTCACTCCCTTTCAAACCCGCCATCACGGTCATAGCCCTCCCGCCGTCATCCAAGAAATATTTTGAATTTTTCGTATCACTACTACGAAGTAGACCGGCTTGAACCCTGAAAAGAAGAGAAGAGAGGCTTGGCGTGAGGTTGATGGTTTCGTGGAAATTGTGAAGCCTAAATGAAGTGAAGGAGGAGAAGGAGAAGGAGAAGTGAAAGGAAGAGGAGAAGAGGAGAAGAAGGAGAAGAAGAAGAAGAAGAAGAAGAAGAGGAAGAAGAAGAAGAAGAAGAATAAAAGGAAACGAAAATCAAAAAGAGAATACAGTACCGGATCCATCGCTTGTCTCACATCAACCAACACAAACGTTGAACACTCGAAAGCAATTCAACCTCTCTCCCTCGCACACATTCATAAGGTTACAATACGACTACGGGAACGCCTCAATTTCCACATGACACACTCTCATTCGTTCACGATCTGAAAGAATACAGTCCTGACGCCAACAACCAACAACCAACGAACCGACGACCCGACCGACCGAGTTCAACGTTTACCCCTTCCTTCATCCCATACTCCGTACACCTTTTCAACTTCCAGAGTCGCGAGACGCTTTAATCGAATCCGAGGACATACTTGATTCTGGTTGTCTCTCTGTTCTTAGTCGTTCCATTCTCTTCTCTTCTCTTCTCTTCTCTTCTCTTCTCTTCTCTTCTCTTCCCTCTTCAATCGATGCGACGTTTCGAAACATTCCCTTCCCCATCCTCCCCCCCCCGGAAGAAGAAGAATCAAAGCGTACGACCTAGGAACACCAAAACCAATAGTTTAATAATCTCACACCCACTCTCACATCCACTCCCACTCCCACTCCCACTCCCACTCCCATTCCCATTCCCACTCCCTCTCACCCCCTTCTCCCTTCTCCATCGATCCTCATTCGGTCAAATTCAGAGGACCTTTCATTTGTTGTCTGAATATACCCTCTCTTCGAAATTGCTTTCGCATCGCAATTCTCCACATTGCCGTACAACACTACTCGAGTACATATACAGCTGGGTTACTTGTTTAATAAAGGGGAAAGATTGGCCGAAGGTAAGATATTATATCTCTTGCTCATTTTGCTTGCTTGAAATAGACCTCAAGCAAATGAAGTGAATAATAAGGTTGCAGAGATTGGTCACTGACATGGCTGCATTTAGGAAGTCGAGGGATCTCGTCGTCAGACAATTCACAATGTCCTCTAATACTACAAGTATGGCAACCAGTGCGCCTGTAGACACCTCTTCTGCTGCTGCTTCTTCTGCTTCTTCTGCTTCTTCTTCTGCTTCTTCTGCTTCTTCTTCTTCTTCTTCTTCTTCTGCTGAAATCGATTCTGTGACTTCCGAACCCTCAACATCCGTGTCATCTACTTCATCTATTGCTGCTTCATCATCGAGTGCAATTGCTAACACAAGTCCATCGACTACAGTCACAAGTACTGATCCCAAAACTTCTACTTCTAGCAGTAGTGTAATACTCCCCACCACCTCAACATCCTCGATACAAACCACACCTACGACAACGATACCGACGACTCCAGCAACAGTTGCAACCACTCCCACTACTTCTGTTGTCGTCGTACCTCAACCCACAACTCCACCAACAACGCCAGCAACGACTCAGCCTGCCACCACACCCACAACAACCGAATCCACACCATATTCCGTCGTTGTCTCCGTCGTCACTGTAACTCCAACTGATGGTGTGGCGTCTGGACAAGTGATCACCGAATACATTACATCTACACAAGCCATTACATCGAAAGCATCCTCGGCATCATCGACTGCCTCCTCTGCAACTGCTTCCGGAACAGCCGGTCTTGCCAATGCAGGGAGTAACAATTCAGCGAGTAAAGGTATTGGAAGCGGAGGAACGATTGCCATTGCAGTGGTGGTACCTATCGTTGCGGTTGCGGGTTTAATTGCCGCTGGATTGTTCTTTTGGAGGAAGCGTAAACAACGTAAGGATGCGGAAGATATGAGAAGAAAGGAGGTGGAAGAATATGGATACAACCCCAACAACGACCCAACCATTCCAGTCGTAGGATCCGGAGGAAGCGATGGACCATACGAAATGCGCGAAGAAGAGGGATCTGGATATCGTGGATGGGGTACGACAGCTGTCGCATCATCAGGGAGAAAGGCTTCAACGACATTATCTGGTGGTCAATCCGCAGGTGGAATTGGTATGGCTTATTCCGAAGGAACCTCGCCAACTCATGCAGTCTCCGATACTCGATCCGATAATGCCTTGGTTGATCACAGTAAAGAGGAGGCTATGGGTGCCATGGGGCCATCTGCAGGAGGAAATCGTGATATCAATCGTGGACCATCGAATGCTTCATCATCATACAGCGCAGCCAATAGGTCCGATGGATCAGGTGAAGGTGCAGGTGGTTATAATGGAGGTGGACAATATTATGATCAATACGGAAGCGGCAATCCATATAATGATGCGACACCATATGGAAGTCCACCAAATCGAGCCGAAGTTTCCGGTCAACCAGTTATACGTGATGTATCAGCGCGAAGAAACACACGTATCGAGAACCCATCACATTATCCAGGTCAACAAAGTGCCGGTATTTCACAAAACTTTTAATTTTGATCGGATCGAAACTTTGATGATTTTTTTTGATCCCATCTACGCACACACGTTATTATAAAAAAAGTTCATTTCGGAAGCCGTGCTCCCGTCTTTAATATGCGGTGGAAATGAAAAGGGAATTTTCGGGGCACAGCTTTGTAGTCATATTATATCACAATACCATTTTGAGGGAATGCAATTGGCGTTATTTCTTTTGGAGCATCATGACTCGATCATTGATGAATGTCATCTCTTGCGTTCTTTGCTACGATTGAGTAGTCTTATTTTTTTTCCCTTCCTCTTCTTTTATGGGATATTGATGGAAGAAGGGAGAGAGTTACGCGTATACCAGGCGAGGTTGAAGGATGGGATGCCTATACAGCAGATTTGTGGGCTGAAGGTTGAAGAGATTGAGGAGTGGCCGGGGGGTAGATGGTAGATGGATGTTAGAGGGGATGAGAAAGGGGAGAGGGGAGAGGGGAGAGGACGATTTTGAACTGATGATGGGATGGTTTGTGCTATAGAGAGAGCGAGAGAGGAAGAATTAAACAGCGAACAGCGAGCACTGGCAGGCATATATCAAATGAAGATGATGGATTTTCAAGCAGCAAGAATTTATGGGAAGTATTACTAGAAGATTTTATGGAAAATGAAATGTGCTCATGTCTCTGTGTGTATGTGTGTGTGTATGTGTTTTGTATTGGCGTTTTGTTTTGGCGTTAGCGTTTGGATCTGTGTTGGTGTTGGTGTTTCTGTGTCTCGATGCGAGATCTTCAATCCTATCTTTTTCTTGGTGAGGTGAGTGAGATGTTTTGGGGAGTTTGAGGGGGGGGTAAAGAATGAGAGGGGAGGGGAGAAAAAGAGAAGGGGCAAGGGGGGAAAGGTGGAGGGGAGAATTAGAAGGGAGAGGGGGAGAAGGGAAAGGGTGGAGAAGGTTAGAGGGGAAAGAAGAAAGAAGGAGGATGTACGAGTAAGATCTTGAAGATACGCATACTCGAGTACTGACTGGTCGAATACGGGTAGAGTAGAAGTTAGAATGCTCCGTAGAATAGATGGGGAAGATACCGAAAGCTCTCCGAATCTGCGTTTCATGGGACAGATACCTGTCGAGTAGAGGACTCGAGTCACAACAAACAATAGCCGAACGATATCCGATTGCCCCTCCCACCACTCGGCATATCAACGAACCGACCATCAATCATCCTTAAAGCCGAGCCCACCGGTCCTTGCAAGAAGAAGTACGAGGATAAAGCGAGTTTTAACCGAACACTTTCCCTCTCGTTTCTTTGCATGCTCAATACGTATGTCTGGCTGTCTGGCTGTATGCATTTTTAAGGGTACTTTACCCCTCATCCATCCATTCATCTGACGACAACGACAACGACAACGACAACGATCATATTCAATTTGCTGTTGTGCTGATAACTTTATCATATCTTTGTACGTATTCACCTTGAGAGCTTGAGCTTTGTGAGCTTTGATTTTGGAGCAAAGCAAAGCAAAGCAGATTCGACAAAGTGTTCTTGTCATTGTTGTTGACGGATCAAAGTTAAGACAAGGAAGAACGAAAGAAAGGAAGAGATCTATCGACATGTCGGCTGATACTGTTGGAAAGGTATGAGGTTATTTTCTTTTGCTTTTAGCTGTGGCTTTTGGTTTGGTTTGGTTTGGTTTGGTGACGGCATACGGGGTATCCTGGGTTCTTTCTATAGAGGGGGGTTCTTTGGTGTCCCTTTTTGTTTCGGTTTGTAGGATTGATGCATACCTACTGTCGTCTTTGTTTCGTTCGTGCGTGGAAAAGATGGTATATGCTAACTGGTACCTTCTCACAACAGACTATCACCTGCAAGGTTAGCCAATCCCGTCGATACCCCGCCAGCTCAACTCGGCTGTTTTATTATCTCTACTTCATTCAACCCCCCTTCATACTCTATTGATCCAATCTATCATCTGCCATGTACATACACTTCTGCAGCTCGGCGGATACTCTTGACAGAGTCTGAATATCAATTCGCAGATTCCCGAATGTATAGTTGGGGATGTGGATTGGATTGGATTGGACTGGATTGCATTGAGGAGTTGTGTTACTGTTGAGGATTCATTCGATAGTGAGGAAGATGAGGATGTGAATGTGAATGTGGATGTGGATGAGAACGTAATGAGAATTAATACTGATGTTGGTGTTTTGATGAAATATAGGCAGCGGTTGCTTGGGATGCAGGTCAAGAACTCAGTATTGAGGATATTGAGGTTGCTCCTCCCAAGGCCAATGAAGTGAGAATTGAGATTTATTATACGGGGGTTTGTCATACTGGTAGGTTTTGGATTCCTTTTTTTGGGTTTGTTCCTTGGAGGTTTGTCTTTGGGGGAAGCGGAAGGGAAAGGACTAGAAAAAGGATGGGATGGGTACGATATGGAGGTAGATGTAAATGATCAAGAGGTGGGCGAGGTGAAGAAGGGGCGAGGACAAATGGTGGATGGAGATAATAATAGTAAAAGAAGAAATGCTAATGGAATACCGTAATAGATGCATACACACTTTCTGGTAAAGATCCCGAGGGAGCTTTCCCAATTGTTCTTGGACATGAGGGTGCTGGTATTGTTGAGTCTGTTGGTGAAGGTGTAACATCCGTTAAGCCTGGAGATTATGTTGTTGCTTTATAGTATGTTTTCCCAGATTGGTACCTTGATACTCTCACCCCATCTCATTCCAATTCTCATTCTCGTTTCCCAACTAACTTTTCTTTAGCACCCCAGAATGTAAAGAATGTAAATTCTGCAAATCTGGTAAAACCAATCTTTGTGGAAAAATCCGTGCAACTCAAGGAAAGGGTGTTATGCCAGATGGTACATCCCGCTTCAAGTGCAAGGGTAAAGACCTTCTTCACTTCATGGGAACATCTACTTTCTCTCAATATACCGTCGTTGCCGATATTTCCGTTGTTGCTATCACCCCGGAAGCTCCAATGGATAGAACCTGTCTACTTGGTTGTGGTATCACCACTGGTTATGGAGCCGCGGTTGAAACTGCCAAAGTCGAAGAAGGATCTAATGTTGCCATCTTCGGTGCCGGTTGCGTCGGTCTCAGTGTAATTCAAGGAGCCGTTCAAAAGAAAGCTGGAAGGATTATCGTTGTGGATGTCAACAACTCCAAGAAAGAATGGGCCGAAAAGTTCGGTGCAACTGATTTCGTTAACCCCGCAGATTTGAAGGGTCAAAGCATTCAAGAGAAATTGATTGAGATGACGGATGGTGGTTGTGATTATACTTTTGATTGTACTGGAAATGTTGGTGTTATGAGAGCTGCTTTGGAAGCTTGTCATAAGGGATGGGGTCAAAGTATTGTTATTGGTGTTGCTGCTGCTGGACAGGAGATTAGCACAAGACGTGAGTTTTTTTCCTTTTCCCCTTTCCTCACCTCACTCAACATAAATATATTAACATCACCTAAAATAGCATTCCAACTTGTAACCGGTCGTGTCTGGAAGGGTTGTGCATTTGGTGGTATTAAAGGTCGTTCTCAATTACCTCAATTGGTTGATGATTACATGCAAGGCAAATTAAAGGTTGATGAGTTCATCACTCATCGACAACCTTTGAAGGGGATTAACCAAGCTTTTGATGATATGAAGAAGGGTGATTGTATTAGATGTGTGGTTAATATGAGGGAGTGACTCTCTGCAATGGAAATGGGGATGAAAATGGAAAAGGCTAGGTTGTGATAGGGGGTGCGAATGAACATATGGGATAAGTGTGGCAAATGCTAGCAAATAGTTATTTTATCAAGGAAATGACATTGTATATGAATATGAAGGTATGGGGTATGTTTGAGGATTTGGGTTTTGATTTTTGATTTTGGTTTTGTGAAAGGTCTTGTAGTCAGTCCTATTTGTGTAACAACACATCGATCGAAAAGTCACGATCTCTTAATCTTTTTCTTGCAGTTTGATTATATCCTTGATTTCTTTATAATATCATCACCCCCAGTGGCGCCAACACTCTAATCGTACCAATGGTCTTCTCTCAAGATTCCTTGTAAAGATACAGGCACCTTATCTTTGTCGTCCCTCTCATGCCTCTTGCGTCGTGTATGTTGTAAGTATTATATGAGATGGGGGGAATTTTCTTGTTGATGTTGATGTTGATACGAGTGTATATCTTCCTCTTCTCTTCCTCTTCTCGTCATCCCCTTCATCTTGCCTATGCTGCATCCAAAGGTCCTTCGTTGTCTGAATCGTTGGGCGGTGGAGAATCTCGTGCCTTTCACAGTTGTGGGGTGCGAGGTGGCTGTGGTGGTGGGTGGTAAGAGGTTTGGTTGTCGGACTTGTTCGCTTTGGTGTCGATTTCGGATTGGGGTTGGGGTTGGGATTGGGATTTCGGGCGAGTATGGTGATGATGTTATGGTGTTATGATGTTATGGCGGGATCTAGCACCTGCAGGTGCACGAGAGGGGCGAGAATTAGGGGCTGTGGTGATGGGTAATAGGTAATACTGATGGTGGATCGGAAGTAGAGTAAATAATGTTGAATTCTGCATCTCTCTCTCTCGCTCTCTCGAGAATCCTTGCGGAAATACTTGTGGGCAGGAGGATATGAGGATACAAAAATGATTTTTATTTGTACTGCGATATGGATATGGCGGGCTATTGCTTGAGTCGTACTGCATGATCATGGTGCAATCCGAACCCCTTCCCCCCCCCAAACACTTATATCCCAGACTCCACTCCTCAACACCACCATCCCATGATCCCCATCCTCTCCTGCGCTTACGGTGCCGCGCGATGTCCCACTTCCATTTGGTATCGCCCATGTTCGCGTCGCGGTGTCGTGCAGAGCTTGCTTACATGGTCACGCAGCAGGATTTACCGTGGCTCTGCCTCTGTCTCTGTTGAGATCGGTTAGTATACTCGTCTGACTTTCTTGGAATTGGACGGTGGCGTCTGGGATTCTTCTTTACCTGTTCGGAGTCATGCGCTCGAGTTCGGTTGTTGGGTGCTGCTCGTGAGGGGTGTGGGGTGCTGTGTTCTCTTTGGGGACGTGAGGCGGTGCGTTCTCTTTGGGGGTGTGAGGTGGGATGTTCTCTTTGGGGGTGTGAGGTGGGATGTTCTCTTTGGGGGTGTGAGGTGCCATGTTCTCTTTGGGGACCCGAGGCGGCATTTCTTGAGTTCCGCGCAAGATCCGGATCGAAATCCGAGTGGATGGAAGCGAATCTGGCATCATCGCCCTCGTAGAGAAACATGGAATCTCGTTGCTGTGAGCTTCCTGCTCGTTGATGTCGTTCGGGGGTTGCGCGGCTTGCGTGGTGTCGTTCGTGCCGATGGTGACTGGGTTCGGGTAATGCGACCAGGGCGATGTCTTCGGTGTATCGGGATGCTCTGGCTTTGGTCCTTGGGACTCTTGATGGTGTCATGTTTGCGGGCTTCGGGCCTTGGATGTAAAGGTGGACGATGGGCTATGAGGTGCAGAAGGGAAATGGTGACGGCGATGTGCAGTTGAGTGGCTAGTTCGCAGGGTTCGGAAGTTGGATTCGTAGGGGGATAAGGCTTGCTGCTGTCGAAGGTTCTTCTTCGTTGTTTTTGCATGTTGTGCTTTGGATTTTGGGGAGATTCTTGGGGGTTTAAGTCGTGTTGGTTTGTGGAGAGATGGACTAACACTCCAGTATGATTAAGTGACTTCGATTCTTGGAGTTATTCGAGTCATATTAGTGAAAGATGACCGCTTGAGACAGAGAAAGAAAATATATGAGTGTGACTCGATATAGTTATCGTTTCATTAACTTTCAAATGGGAATTCCTTCAATTTTTAATAATGGTGATTACATCAATATTTGCTCTTCACATCATATCATCTCTCTCCAACTCGAGGACTTTAAGATTTGAAGGTATTCCAGACCAGCGAAGCCTTCTCAAACGCCAAGATCATTAAATCTAAAGTTCAAAGTTCTCCACACGTAAATGACAAGTCTTTGTGGTATCATTCATTCCAAAAACACACCTCGAAATATCCACAGTAAAAATTTGGTAGCAACCCCATGATCAGAACCCCATTCTTGTAACAGCGCACCTCACAGGTTTACATCATCAAACACATACACCCACTCTGTACTCTTCCTCTCTAGTAAAAGAAAAGAAGTTAGTATCTCTCGCATGTATAAAGCGAGTTGACGGACATGCACTACTCGATCATCGTCACTATCCTCGAACACCGATCTCTCATCACGACGGTTCCGAGGTGGCTGGTGAGCCGTTGCTAGTAAAGATTCGGTTGATCTCCTGTATACCGCATGGTACGCATCCTGCGTATCAGAGACTGAGAACCTGGAATTTTTGCGTGCATGGCTCGAGGTGTCTTTCGCTCGCGAACTTGTCTTTGTTTTGGCTCGATGTCATTCGGGGTCTGGATGAGGATTATAGTTATGTGATGGGTGTGACCTGGTTGAGGCTCGGATATTGCGACTCCTTTTTGACTTGGTGGCATGGGAGCGTGAACTTGACATCCTGGATGGTGGCGATGAGAAGCGATGATGATGTGGATAGATTGGCTGGGTCGACGTGCTTTGAGGGGATTAGGTGCGGGAAGTAGGTGTGTGAATGGATCGACATGTCACAGGAGTAATATTGATCAAAGTTTGGAAGTTTAGAGTAGAGGTAGCTAGTTTGAACTTTGGATTTTTTTTTTGTTTTGAATTCTTGGGGGATGCTAAACTGCGTATGCGAGAGTTGATTACTGCATGAGTTGTTGAGTATGGGTGTATAGTCATATGTACGCATTTGCAAGTCTGAAGTCATTCTAGTCAGATCATAACAAAATGCCTGGTTAAGCGGCAAGAGGAAATGTGAGATTATGCTACAAGTTAGAGAACGATAGAGTATATCATTCTCTCTATATTCCTCAAGGGAAGCTTAATTCATATCACATCATATTGTTCCTCCCGAGCTTCGGAGACTTATACACACTTCTGGAGCTGTGGCGACGAGTTTGGTTTTGTAAGTTTTAGAACCGGTAGAAAGGATCTATTTCTATGAAAGTAACCTCTCGAAAAGCAACGATAGTTTGATGATTATGCAACTTCACATCCTCTAAAGTCCATCTGATACATCCATCATGATCTCACATCCCACATCCCACGGTCTTAATAACTCTAATCTTCTTCTATCCCCAATTAAGTTCCATTCCTATCCTATTATAAGTACATTCTCTAGATGACGTCATATCCAATAGCCTACATCATGGAGCAACAGCAGCTTTTATCATGATCCTCTTCTAAAAAATATCAGCATGTTTGAAGACAAGTTATGGATTAAGCGAAGAACTGTGTAGGTGGTTGGTTATCTTACCTGTAGTACTTTCGGAAAAGTTTGATGATATATTTGGATCAATAAGAGCGAAGCTTTTATTATGATTATTTTCTAAACAATATCAATATACTTTCTATATTGGTTGAAAGCAAGTTATAGATCAAGCGAAGAACTTTGCAAGTGATTGATTATCTTACCTGTAGTACTTTCGGAAATTTTTGATGATGTATTTAGATCGGTAAAAGCTTCACTTTTATTGTAATTATCTTCTAGACAATATCGTTCGGAAATTTTTGATGATATATTTGGATCGATAAAAGCGAAGCTTTTATTGTAATTATCTTCTAAACAATATCAATATACTTTCTATATCTGTTGAAGGCAAGTTATGGATCAAGCGAACAACTTCGCAGATTATCATCTTACTTGTAATACTTTTGGAAAGTCCTGGTGGTATCTCTGGATCGGTAAGAGCTTCACCTTCACTTATGTTCCAGGTTATGTCAACACGGCCAGGGTCATCTCTTGAATCGCGACTGATTGTTGGAGATGACATGCTTGCTGACTTTGAAGCTTGAATGCAATGAGGAGGAGAGGAAGGGGATTTGGCCTAGGTGAACCGAGATGAAGCGAGATGACGATGTTGATCTCAAGGCTTGGCCGGAATTATTTGAAGTAAAGTCCAAAAGATGTGAATGAGGATGTTTACCGAGAAACAGTTGTGAATTTAGAGGCGATTTCAAATCTAGATGTGGTATTTTCTGAATTTTGGAATAGTTAATTTTGAGAAAGTTCTTCAAGAAGATGGAGATGTACAACTATACATGCTGTACTAGTCTCTGTGGATGTATAGTCATAACATACATCTTCCCGATTCTTCAGTTATTTGAGTCATATCAGTAGAGAGTGACATGGCATGATCTCGCCATTTTCCAACTAAGCATTCACTTGAACTTATCTGCCATCAAAAAGTATATAGAAGTATACCTCATACATGTACCATTTATATCACATCATCGCTCTCCAATGCAAGAACTCTCTTGCATAATTTGACGTTTCAAGGCACTTCAAACCCGAGAATTCGGTTGCCATACAGTTCGGCATTCTCTAACATCTAACGTTCCTCAGAATTCATATGCAATAATATATGTATCGCAGACCATACATATAATCCCATTTTTATTCTTTGGGAAATATGTTCTCTCGACTAGATGATACTCAATAGCCTACATCATCGAATAGCATCCATCGAATTTCTAGTACTAGAGGTTAGCATACCTGTGTTTGCGAAAGCGTATTGAAGGTTATAAATTACTGATGCCTTTGCAGGATGTGAAATTTTCTTCTTCGGTGTGCATGGAGATCACGGAGACTGATGTTGGCGAATAGGCGGAACCGGCTCAGATCCTGTCATATTTAAACGAATCCCAAGATCGATTCCTGTATGGTTCTGGAAGACTTGCTTTTGTGGATACCTTGTGTTGGATTGGATTGTGAGGAACATACACTTGTTGGATTTATGTATAAAAGGTTTAGGCGTAGATAAGGTAAGTGGTGATGAGGTGGATTTGAATGGATAGCTTGGAGTATGCGGAGAGAAGTAATTATGTGAGAGTATCATTATGGATGTATATTCATGAGTATGGTATTCATCAATCTGTGATCATTCTAATTATAACATAATATAGTATCTATTTTGCTATCTCTCCACAATCATTTCTATCATTACTTTGTTCATCGCCAACTTCAGAATCTCATGTATAGTCTTTGTGTTACACATCGTAATAATAAAAGGTTCCATTTGTACTTATGAAATCATCTAAAAGCACCGCTTATTCGATTATTATACAATCCGATATTCCTCAAAGTGCATTCCCGAAAGTACCAAATCCCAAAACTCCATGCTCCACAAAGTCTGTATGCCAAAACCTATAGATCAAATTCTACAGTTCTGAAAACCAATACACTCCTCCTTTCCCAATTAAAGTGGAATTTCTTTCCTACTGAAGATATGTTTCCTCCACTGCACTGCGTCTAATCATCTACATTATCGAACATCCGCATCCTTGCTCTTTGCGTCTGTTCCTATTCTCATCTTCCTATGAAAAGAGCTTAGTACATTTTCTATAAGTTTTGAGAAAACTATGAAATATGATTTACGTACAGGATACCATCTTGGAGGCTGCTGGGTTCTTACTGGTTGTTGGTGATGTGGTGGTTGTAGCGGTGGACGGCGTTTTAGTCTAGGCATTATATAAATCTCCCCTTCAGTAAACTGAGATTCTCGCTCATTCCTTGTTGGAGGCCTCATAGTTGGGCGCCTAGGAATAGACATGCTGACTTGAAGGGATAGATGTAAACAATGTGAACAGAGATGGTAATATGAACTTGGGTAACAATCTAGACGAGTTTAAACTGAAGTGTATGGGGTGAGGTGCTTGGAGTGAAACGCGCAGCAGGATTGATACTGATGAAAGTTTGCAGAAGTAAATTTCGAAGATGGTTTTGAACTTTGAATGTTGTGTTTGGAATTCAAGAATAGTTCTGCAAGGAAAGGTAAGGGAGTAAGGACCATATGGTTATCTAAACGGCCTACTAGCCGCTAGTATTGTGAGTGTATAGTCATAAGTATAGAACGTATCATCAGCCATGGATTAATTCTCGGTATTTCCAGGATGAAATGACTGGAACTTCATATGTGATCCAGACTTAGGATGAAAGAATGCAGGACATGTGAGAGCCAGGGCTTGGTCATGCAACTCTGGATAATTTCGTAACATCATGTTAGAAGTGTTAAGTATGCATTTCAATATCCCTTTCTTGTCTCAATGCTTGAGAACCAACAGTTATAAGGTCCCATACATCCTAAAAGAAACCCAGTTAGCCATTTTAAATCCATATACATGATCGAAAACACCAAGAACGTATAACACACCGAGTGAAAATCCCCCGTATCAAGCATATTCAAAGTATCTCCCATATCCGGACTGATCACCGATATAGGTACATTTGCATATACCAGCAAATTCGTATCTGCAGCAACTTCCACTCTCACACTGCTAGCTGTAGTTGAAATCTTTTTTTTTTTTGAAATTGTATTCAAATTCCAACCCAAATCATTGCTAACCTTCGCCGTCAAATTCATAACCAAACTCGAAAGAACACCCTCCCGCTTCGCATCAATACACTCCTCCGCAACCTCTCCCCAAATATCTCTCGCCATCACCAGCGCTTCCAACTTCCCCTTTTCTGCAACAGCACAATCGCGGATTCCTCCTCTTCTCGGATCAGTTCGCTGGTTGTATTAAGATAGAGGCACATGATCATATTTGCCAACAAAAGTCATGATTTGTGATAAAAGATTGCTCCCATTTCATCTACTGCAATTTCGACCCGGCTGACTCGCTTTGTCCATACTGACTTGAACATCTAAGAATTCCATGGAGGAGGAAACACACGTTCGTAGAGGAGCTTTGCATTTGATCTTCTGACTGTACAGGATTGACAAGACAGTAGTAGCTTATGCGACGTCTGGTTAGCTTTGTACCTGTGAGTTTGTTTCCTTGCCCATCAACTCGTTCTCTGTGCAAACGTGTTGTGCCATCTATGGTTGATTACTAATCACTCTACTATCACAATCGCTACTCGAGTACTTGGCCATCAAGCGATCAAGCGATCAAGCGAATACGAAGTTGGTAAGAACCTCAGTGAGTAAGTGTATAAGTGTAAAGCGTTCGCCTATCAAACAGTTGCAGAATGTGTGAGACGTGCTGTGATATGTAAGCAAAGTCAGCACCTTTGCATTTCAGCTGTGATATGAGTGTCGATGATTGGACGATTAGATGATTTTGGCTTCACATGGAATGTTATGTGGCCCTTTGTCATGGAAAACCTTGTGAAGGAAGAGGTTATTCCGCCGACACGGGGGAAAGGGCAAAGAAAGGGAAGGGAGAGCGAGTATACTTCGCGCATGCCTTCGATCATCATTCTTTTTCGATAATCGCAAACACCCTCAACCCAAACCCTCAATCAAACGAAATTACTGCATCATTTTCATTCTTTTACATCTACCAGAACGACCAAACGGACTTTGAAGTTGGTGGAGTAGAGAGTGCAAGATCATAGGACCAGGTGGACCACGGATCTGAAATCATCTCCCTCAGCCGCCCCTGTCAGCTCACGTAAACATTTACAACAACATCATCACGAATATCATCAACATCAACAGAAGACTTATATTTGCGCTTTTTCCTCATAAGTTCAACGATATCCCTTCTTCCAAATCCTTCGTCTAATGTGAGGTTCCTGAACCTAAAAGGTCATTTGATTTTCGAATTCGAATTGGCGAATCGAAGAGGCATCTAAACCTAAGAGACTATTCAGTCGTCAAATCCCAATTGGGACATTGAAGGGGAATCTAGGCTTGAGAGATTGAAAGACCGTCCTACTATCCACTATACGAGATGTCAGTTCGACCGGCATCGGTGGCCCTTGGGGATGATGAGCATCGCAAAAAACGCGTTAGGAAAGGAACTAAAAGCTGTTGGGAATGCAAAAGAAGAAAAGTCAAGTGTCAATTGAGTTCAGAGAATGTTAGCATTTGTTCTGGATGTCTGTCACGTGGAACTACTTGCTTAAGTCAAGAATATCCAGAAGAGCATGATTCATCGGGTACTCCCCAAATTGGCGATCGCCTTGGACGTATAGAATTGATACTGGACAAGCTGATGACCAAGATGGAGCAATATGAAGAAGACGATGATGCGACAAAGATTCATACACCGGAGAGTATGGGTACCGGCGATGTTCTTGCACCATTCGCAAATACTGCCTCAAATGGATATGAGAGTGCCACAATAGTACCAATACTCTCTCTTTTTGACAATCCTGTGGTGAGTAACTCCATTGCCCATGCAACTATGGTACATTGGCTCACACACATTTATTACAGTTGGGTCGCCGAGAAGAGGAAAGTCAATCTGAGATCAGGACACCTCAATCTCAATCAGCTGGGAAAAAATCATCTAAGCAATGTAAACCAACACCAAAGATTGAGAGGATCAATGATGCTTTAATGGAACTTCTTCCATCACAAGAAGCTACAAATATACTCTGTTCTTTCAGCGACTGTTGGTTGTTAATGCATTCTCTGACACAACACTCCGCTCATGTAATGCTAGAGCCAACAGGATTCAATCCAAATCATTCATTCAATATTCCTACCATCGTAAAAGAAGGACCTGCAACAATCGCGCAGACACTTCTTTACATAGCTGTATGCTTACAGCAAGTTCCCCATGGATACGACGCCAGTAAACTTGGATTCACCACAAGTATCGAAGCTCGAGTTGACAAAATTACCTCTGCGGTCTCAGGGCTGGTCACTTCAGATGATGAGCTTGTTGCTTCTGTTCAAGGTTTAGAATGTTTAATACTTCAAGGACTATTTCACATGAATGCAGGAAATCTTCGTCGAGCATGGCTTACCTTTCGTCGAGCCATGAATATTGGTCAACTTATGGGCTTACATAAACGTGAAGAGCTTGGTAGCACACCTTTACCACCAGGAGGACATCATATTTGGAGGAGTTTGATGCAAGCAGATAGATATCTGAGTTTACTTTTGGGTATGCCTGCTGGAGCGGGAGATAGTGTTATCCTACCACACGAAACATTCAGCAATCCCAATATAGACCATGATCTTCTATTCATTCGAAAGCTCACCAACTTGGCGGGAGGAATAATCAATCGAAATCAATCCGACTATATTCATGCATTCGCTAGTACTCAAGAGCTCGACGAAAAGCTCGAGAATATTGGAAGAGAAATGCCTCCATCATGGTGGAAAGTACCTAGTTATATCGAGACCGTCAGCAAAGACTCGAAATGCGCAGCACAATTCGATCGAATCATGTCACAAATCTATTACTTTCAACTTGAATCGTTCTTGCACCTACCATTTATGGTTCGAGCTGCTACGGAACGTCGTTACGAATATAGCAAATTCGCATGTCTCAAATCATCTCGGGAAATGATATACCGTTATCTCACAATCAGACGGTCAGGCACCAAATCTTTTTGCTGCAAAGTCGTCGATTTTGGAGCATTCACGGCATGCGTAACTCTCCTTTTGAATGTCTTAGAAACTCCTCCTGTAGGAGGTGACAATATCGAGATCCAAGTTCAAAAGCAATCAGATAAAGAACTCGTGGAAACTGTGCTCGGAGTAATGAGCGAATGCGCCACCGAAGGAGATATGATGGCCATTCAAAGTGTCGATGTAATCAAAAAACTCCTCGCATCCACTAGCACGAGTGGAAATCTACGTCTCACCATCCCATATTTCGGAACAATCTCCATAGGACGTACACCAGCATCATCTGCAACGCCCGCCAATAACATCATTCAACAATCAACTCCAACTATCACCAACCCATCTTCATCGAATGCTACTCCAACCCCTATTCACAATATGGTTCCTGGAGAATCACAACAAACGACGCAAAATCAATTTGATCCGATTAGTTGTTCATGGGTTGCTCAACCCATCGTTTCTTTTAAGAGTAGTCAGTTTCCTCCGTTGGAACCGGAGCAACAGATTGAAGACTGGTCAGGCTTACAGGCGGACAATACCATGTTCTTTGATAGTTTGTTGAATACAGATTTAGAAGGACAATGGTATTTTTAGTCACCCAAGTATCAGACGAAGGCTTATGACGTGAAAAAATGGGGGAGGGGGAGGGGGAATTAGGCGTTTTTACTTGTCTTTGGGGATTGTTCATGGGAAGATCAATTGGCCGGGGAAATTCAAGTAGGTTGAGATACCAATGATGAGTAAGGCGCGGGATGATGAGGATTTATTCACGAGGCGTGCTGGAATTCATGGAATTTTATGTCATTTATGGGGATAGACTCGCACTCTACATTGGGAAAAGTATTTGACACACCCATCTCATAAATCTAGCGAATCTCAAACAGTTTAACAATCATAATCTTCAAGTCTTCTTCCTCATCAGGTACGAAGTAATCGCAGCGTTTTGGATCGATGGTATGTTTGGAAATCACTTACACAAATTTCCCCCGGTCAAAAGGTTAGGGAGAACTTCGAGATCTCATGATTATCCCTTGGTTTCCTCTAATAACACCCTGCATCTATTCGAGGACGAGTATAGGCAGATCAAGGTTCTAGAAGGTGTTTGTGCGGTGATTTGATAAATCTCGCTTAAGATTGGTAGATGGGTAGACGGGTAGATGGGACTTTTTTTGGTCATGTTTTTATATTATACCACTATGCTATCCTATATTAAATACGATGATTGAGAGGTGAAGTTATTAAAATGGGTATTAGAGTAGTTATAGACTATACCAACAAAGCATAGATGGAAAATATAGAGAATCATGATAAAGATAAGGAATCGACGATGCGAATAAGATGAAGTACATAGAGTGGGTTATTGAAGGTAAGAAGAATAATGAAGTGTGATGACGACAAGTCAAGTCTGGGGTGATAACTTGGTGGGTTGTACTCGAGTATTATTCGGTAGGTTATTTTTACGGCGTTCAGGTTGTTGTACTCTGCTTGATAGTTATCCCATCCATTTATGGATCTGATTTTTCTCCTGAATTTGTGTGCGATGATTGTGGATTTGAGCTTCTTTCCTTCTTTCTTTCTTTCTTTCTTTTCGTACATTAAAACGAAGATTTTATATGATAGTAGTCACGAGCAATATTCCTCTTACAATTAAGAAATGTATATACTCGAGTACTCTATTAGCGAGGAGAAAGTCTTGTGGATTCGCTTATATCTATTCGTTTCCCCCTTCTCCTATTGCGGGTTTAGACTTTAAGGTTATAGTGCGTATATCGCATATGGAGTACGCGATGGATAGGTATAAGGTGAGAGAAAACTCATCACATGCTGATATGATTTGCCCGATGGGGAGACTAAACATTTGGAACGATGTACTCGCGTATATCAACTTGCAGTATGTAAATTGTAAATGGTCAATTATCAAGCATATATGCTTGCTTTAGAAATTCGATTATCGTGGTATGCTTCCAAGCGCATGTTGATCTGTTTATTCATATGAGAAGTAATGGTGAATACAACATCACATTTACGAGTAAAGTCGGAGCTCTTAGTCAAAGTGTTTTTCATAAATCGCATACTATACCTTGTACTTCCCATTTCATATATGCGTAGGTTTTGATTTTAGTTATTATCTGCTGGGAGTAACGTATTGAATCTCATCAGATATTATCCAAATAAATCGTATCGTATTCATGATCAAGATCATCGACTCTCGTATCATCCATCATACTATCCCGTCCCATATTCCTCTCGACTCTGAATGTAGAATTCGAACATTTGGCAATGGAGACCACAGAAGCTATTAATGACAACACATTACTACTACATCTTGATCCTTTTACTCTCAATCCCTCGATAGATCAGCTCAATATGATTCCTAGAATCATCAAAACCTATAATGAAATAGCGTACGATAATCCCATACATGTCATGTGTGCACATCCTCTACGTTTGCCTCCTCTGTGAAGAAAGAAGCTTGAGTATTTAAAGTGAGGCTATTGATGAAAATCCCAACTCCCTTCTATTCTCCAGAATTCACTTTGATATATGGAATAAATTAGGTCCACCGGCAAGTGAGAAAGTGAAGTATTCTGAATAGTCATCAGTTTTCATTGAATGGCGTCGACTACCCTTGGTTAGCTCATTATTTCATCTCTTCCCATTTAACAACCGGTTCATCCTAGTATTATAAATATCTCCTACGCCTCACCCTCTATCTCTTTCTCTTTCTTTTTCCAAAACAAAAGATAGTTGCTGGCGAAAGAATTAATGGGACGGAATCATGTCTTTTTTCCTCTAAATCAATTATATCTGAAGAACTTTCGAGGTAGAGTATATATCAGTATATTACACGGGATGGATACCATACTGGGTCGGGAATTGATATACAGAATGATAACGAGAAGAGATGTTGATGTTGATGATAATGATAATGAAACATATAAAAGAGTAACAGCCACTCGAAATCCCCGAAAGCATCTCCAGATGTTTCCCACCCAAGCCGATCAATACCTCGTACTCTTAGAGGAAAGTACATATACCTACCTATACATACCCTCGAGTATATCATGTCCCCACTAATCCCACTCCGAACTGAGAAGACCCAAAAGATTGGTCCACCGTCCACCGTCCACCATTTCAAGACCAGACGGATCCACCTTCGGCATTCCTACCTCAGAGCATCCGCCATCCCAAAGAGAAACCTCTGGATCCCGATGAAACCACTGGAAAGTAACGGCCGTGATGTAATCATCGATATAATCAATCTCCTTCCATCTCCCGCACCCCTCATTGTTTTCACATACCCATCCTGCAGGGTTGTTCGGGTAGCGGCATGTATACTCGATGTGTCTCAGCTGTCGGTATAGGTAGGGTAGGTGCTAGGCAAGGTAAGGAAGGTAGGGTAGGGCAGGGCATGTATGGCATGGTATGGTCAAGATCAAGGGGGTCTGTCGTATCGGCGGTCATCATGCTCATATTGAATGTCGAGATGATGGTTAGATAGATAAGCTCACCGGAACGAAACGAGGGAGATTGGGAATCTCTGGGAAACCAAAGCCCAAATTAATTGAATGGGGTTCCTTCATTCATCATCTAGGCATCTTCCGAACGTCACTGCTCTCCTCTCCTCTATACCCATCGCCCAATAAACACCGTAACCTTACGACCTACGAGATTATCTACCAGTAAACCAACCACAGGCAATTTGCAAATAAGAGTAGAGCAGTAAAAATCTCCATCGAGGGTCAAATCTATCTATCTATCTATTCTACATCCCCCCCTGTATACGAGCACCAAGAAGGAAACAAGAAAAAAAGAATTAGATCGATCTAATTAACCTCATAGATATTAAATGTTCATTCCAAATCCCCAATCCCAATCCCAGTCCCAAATCCCAAATCTCAAATCACAGATCCAATAAAAAGGGTATGATAAAAAATAAGGTTAATTATGATTTAGAAGCCGATGATATGCAGTACAAGAAGATCTCCACCACCAAGCCCTCGGGTTGAAACTTGAACTTCTTCACTACGTCCTCTCTCCCTCTCTCCTTCCACATTGATCTTTTCCTTTGATTCTTTCAAACCACATCGAGTGAGTACTTTTAGGAAGGACAATAATATATATATCCGCGGTATTAACCTTGTATTTCAAGTTAGAGCCGGTCGAGCGCATTGATTAGTTGTATGTATAGAGTACATATGTATATATATGAGGCTCTTATGGGAAATCAAATATACCCCTACCGTACTCGAGTAGCATTGCTAACCTCAAGTACGAGTAACCTTAAAGCTTTGATAGGAGAAAATATTCATCAAGACCCATCCATCCACCCATTCAATATCCCCTCCCCAAAAAGATATCGCCGTAACCATGACCGATATAAAAAGGTAAGTAATATAATATAACCTAAATTAATCCAGCTAGAGCAAAAAGAACCAAACAAAAACGAGTACTTGAATACTAGAAATAAAAAGAGTACCCCAATACTAAAAATAACACACAACGGCGATTAAAAGGGTTAGGGTTTCATTTTAGCACGATCATGACCGAGAGTAAGCTGTAAGCTGTAAGATGTAAGATGTAAGATCGAAGCTGGCTTTGTTGTTCAAAGGAGTATATTTGGTATTTATTTATCTATTTATTCATCTATTCATCCAATTATCCAATCATCTATTTTATATAT
>NGKF01000009.1:1550334-1638411 GCA_002162555.1 Monilinia aucupariae
CGAAAAAAAGTGCATAACCAATAAATAGCCCCACCACCTACCAAAACTCCCTCCCATATACAAGTAACAGCGACAGCAATCATAGAAACACACAGGACAGCAGCAACAACAACAACAACCACCATCAAAACACACAGCCCAGAAAAAAAACAATATAACAAATATAACAATAATCAAAATTCTAAATCGCAAATGAATCGAGCGGGAGAACAAACGACCACCTGGTGAACTCGCTACGAGTATTTATTGTGGGGGGAAAGTTGAGGACTATTTTGTTTGTCGAAAGGGGGTGCTGTATTGTATGGTATCTATTACTTTACTCTAGTACTCGTATATTGTGTTGTGTTGTATCACCGGCCATACGAGTACATTCATTCATTCATTCCATCGAAATACAATGAAGATATAGAATACAGTACAGTACTATCCTCAAATAGATCCAAACCCAAAAATCAAGAATCAAGAATCAAGAATCAAAACCAAACGCGTTTCCTTCCCCCTTATCCATCACTTCTTCCCCTCACCCCTCACCCATCTCCTCACTACCGTCTTCTTCATCTCACAATACACACATCACAAATAAATCACTCAATGAACAATCTTAAAAATAATGTTTTATATTGCTACAGATATTTTCCTCATCTCAACCCCCTTCACCAAATGATCTTCACATCATCCTCCCTCACACATCCTTCAATTGCTTCTCCCCATATCCCCTATATCCCAACCGAATATTTCCTCCACATCTGATCAACAGTTTCTGATCATTTTCCCCACCCTTCAGAAAAAAGAAAAAAAAAAAACTAAACCCAGGCATATAATCATATCACAGTTTCCATTTACCATTCCATCCCTGGAAGCAAGAGAGAAAAAAAGACCAAAACATATTTATCCCCAATCCTAATCACCTTATCAAATTCCCTCCCCCTTTGATTCGAGAAAAGGATCCAGTCTTTTACTCTTTTCCGACAACTTCAATGATCTGGAGGCGATGAATAAAATGAATTTTCTCTTCAAATTCTTGACAATTTCAAAGAGTCGAATATGTAAGAGGATTCAATGAAAGGAAAGCAAATCGCGAACAAAAAATCATCCCAAACGAAAAGCGAGAAAGAAGAATTGTTATATCGAATGAAGGTCAACCTTATGATGATAAGACGAAAAGCTTCAAAGTTCCTCCAATATTAATTAAGAAGTTGTTTCTCGAAAATTATTCGTCGTCTTCGTAAAAATGAAAAAGTATAAACAACTGGCACTGAAAGAGAAAAAGTCCAATTCTGCGTCGAAAATATGCAGCGCAAGGTTGAATGCAATATCAAATTGTTTCTTGGTTCAACAAGTAAGAAGTAGAGGTGGGAAAGTCAAATGAGATCTACTCATTCAATCATCCACTCAAAAGCCTCCTAAAAGATGGCACTTTTACGTTTCTCGGCGCTGGTAAGGATAAGCATTGGAGCTTTCTTTTGAACATCAGCCGTTTCAGGCTTCTTTCCACCATTCTTAAAGACAGCAGCAAAACTACCACCAATTTGTTCATCGCCAGAAACACTCTCAGCGGTGAACGACTCAACCGAAACAACCGACTTCACCTCGAACGAGTTTTGTCGCGAGGTGGGTCGATTGGAACCAATAGCGCCATGTCGTGATTTACGAGAGCTTGGTAGATTTGGACGACCTGAAAGAATTCCACTTCCACTTCGACCAGAATCCGAATCATTATCATCATGGGAGAATGACATCTCGCCATCTTCAGAGACAGGTGACATGCTACCTGATGCACTGCCAGGGGCCCTTCGGCGTTCCAATCCAGCACGAACAAGATTGTGAACAGCACTTCGACGAGTGCGAGTGGCAAAATTCTTGGAACCTTCGAATTTGGCAGTTGGCTTTGCCTTTAATTCTTCAATGGATGGTGGACCACGTGGTTGTCTAACTGGATGTTCACCAGCACGTCCTGCACCTGGTCCAAATCCCGATTGAGTGGGAGTACCCGAGAAATTAGTTTTTGGCAATCCAGCAGTCTTTGGTCCATCCAACAGAGCATCACCAGACATAGAGAAAGCTGCAGATCTTGAGGAACGATGTCCTCTGCGAAAGGCACCAGCAGATGGTGGTGGCAGAGGAGCATGATCTTGTGGTGGTGACGATGATTTCTTTGGTGGACTAACTGATCTCTTGAAAGATGGGGTATCCGCTTGTGGTGGAGAAACTTGAAATCTCGGTGTGCCCGGTTGTTGCGGTGGAGAATAGTTCCCTCTTTGCTCAATTGGGGATTCGACGTATTGTTGACCACTGTTGTCCATGAAGTAGGTTTGCTGACCCGTCATTGGGTTGAAGTAAGAATACAGGTTAGGCTGAGCTCCCATCACAGGTGTAATGATCGGTTGCATGTTCTGCTTCATCTGTTGATACATCCCGGCATTGTGTGGGGTGACAGGTGGAGTTGAATATTGTTGTCCATTCAAATTCATTCCTTGCATTTGTTGAGCGGCAGCTTGAACGCTCATCAATTGTTGCTGAAGACGTTGTTGTTGCTCCGCAAGATACAAATTGGTCGCCACAAGATGAGCATAGAAACTTGGATCCATTCCATCCTGACCATCATCGATATGGATCTCGGGTGGCGAGAGGATCTGTTCTGGAAGAGAATAAACTTGATTGTGACTCATTTGGTTTCCTTGATGGAATTGACCATATCCTGAAGTCTTCGGTCCATTGTCGGCAAATCGGCTCGAGTTCAACCCATTGTTTCCAGTGTTGTGTTGAAGTTGTGTAGGTGGCGCAGTCGATGGAAAGTTTGCAGAGACGGCAGACTTTGGTGCCGTTCTCAAACCGGCAAGCAAATGAGAACGAGATGTTCTTGGGGTTGACACACCATTCTCTTGAGGGTTGAGGTTCTTGGCGTTGGGTTCGAAGGAAAGACGTTTGAGATTGGAACCAGTTGCAGCTCTTCTAGCAGCGAAACCAGTGATGGGCATACCCAAACCATTATTGGTAGGGAAGTTGTTGTAAGACATCTGAGCAAGACCGCCTGCGTCCATTTTGATGTTTTTCTGTTATCGAATTGAGATGGGTATCGTGAAGGGGTTGGGTTTGAAGGAATGAATCGCTCGACGCGTAGATTCGTCAAAGGTCGAATGATGGAAGGGAATGTAATCGATCTGACGTTTTACCGTAAATGATGAAGTCGACCTGGATGTGCGAAGGGGCAGGAATGATATTAGGTAAATTAGGGATGAATCCTGGATTCGTATTGTAACGTGAAATGGAAAGATCTTCGATGAGATTATGTTGATTGAAGGAAGCTCCAATGTGGTGGTACAGACAACCAAACCAAGTGATCGAAGAGAGAGATGAATGGGAATGGGACTGTGAATATGAATGTGCGAATGGATTTTCTCTCAAGATTCGAAAGTGGTGCTTGTTGTTGATGTTCTTATGGCTCTAATGTATTTTTGGAATCAAGAGAGAATAACTTTTTGATGGTTGTGATTGTGGGGATCCAAGAAAAAAGTATGTGATGATTCAGAAGAACAAGAATCCAAGATCGGAAAGATCCGAAATTATGTATTGAAGAAGATGAATTGATTTCTTTTCCCGTCGCGGACTTGGTGAAAGAGATGATCTGAACTCCTTTTGATGATTGATGGTGATGATGAGGATGATGGTGGTGATGATGAGCTGATGAGATGTGTATTATAGTTTTGGTATGAATGTTGGTGGCATGTATGTATGTAACTCTCTCTATATGAACGGAGAAGCAAGAAGAAGAAGAAGAAGAAGAAGAAAGAGAAAGATTTGATTGACTGATTGGGTTGGGTGGGATTCAAGGGAGGACTAGTAGCAGTATCTCGTATCGAGGAAAAGTCAAAAAAAGACTGATGGTGTCGATGTGGATGTGGCGTGTGAGAGGTAGATGTTGATATCAAGGTCAAAGTCAAATCTCGACACAGCACGGAAGAGTTGAGGAGAAGAAGAAGAAGAAGAAGAAGAAGAAGTAAGTAAGTTAGTCAGTCTCGGACGAAGAATGGAAAGAAAAGCAAATTCTGTTTTCCCCTTGGACTTGGGAATGAAGCTTGCTTTAAATTCTTTTCTCTTTTCTGTTTCCTCTTTCGATGCCCGTTTCCCTGGTCCCTCTTCTTTTCCCTTTTCGAGAGACAGAGAACGTGTGCGTGGGAGAGATCAATCAAAAAAAGAAAGCCGAGATGGAACTGATGCGTGCGTGTAGGTGTGTATGTGGTCTGTATGAGAAGAATGTGTGGAGAAGGGCGAGAAGACAAGGGAGGGGAAGGGGAAGGGAGGGAGGAAAGGTCTAGAGTGGGTGAGTGGACGAGTGGGTGAGTGGGTGGGTGGTGGGTAAGTGGAAGAGAAGAATAGATGAGAGTCGTCGATTCGTCGATTCGTCGAGGGTTTGAAGAATTTAAGTGGATGGAGGGATGGATATGAAGGGTCGGTGCGTAGGTTTAGCGTTAAATATAAGGATATTATATATATCCTATTTAGACTTTGCTCTCATCTAATTTGAGCCAGAACGAACGAACTTACTTGACTTGACCTTAGGGAATATCCCGTCAAAACCTAATCACTCAATCAGACTCTGGCTCGTTACGTTAGCTTTGGGGGGGGAGAGGGGAGGAAAAGGGGGAGGGTTTCTTTTCCAAGAGAGAGAGAGATTGTATGATTAGGGAAAGGTTTCGAGTTGATTCAGAGGGATTGAACCATTGATCGATACCCTTCTTCTCTCCTCCTCTTATCGTTGGGAAAAGGGCGGTGTATAGTCAGTCTCTCTACTCTGTCTACTCTCTACTCTGTCTACTCTCTACTCTGTCTACTCTCTACTCTGTCTACTCTCTACTCCGTCTACTCGAATACGCGCTCTGTATGTACGCGACTAGACGTGTATATACATTATCCTCTGAAGAAACTCCATTCACTCGTCCATATCAACCCTTCCATATGATTTGATATTCAATACTCGAAAGAGGGAAACAAGGTCTCACGAAGCTAAGATCTCCAGCTGAACCCAGGAAGGAATCATGATAATATCCAGCCACTGTACGTGATAGGTCCCTACGAACGAGTAATTAATACCTATTTTTAATTTAATTGCTCATTTACTAGATCCCAAAGGGGAAACATTCAGCCATATTTTGCCAATTTCCTATTCGAGTACTGTATGTCCTCTTTTTCTTTTGTTCTCTTCCCTTTCGTGTCACGGGATCATCATTGATGAGTTCCACTCTTCTGTAACTGCCATTCTTCAAGTTCCATACGGGTCTCGAGGCAAACGTTTGAGAAGGGAAAACAAAGAAGAGTATCAATTAATATTAATAACCTTACCTACGTTTAAACTTCCACTCCTCCTCCAACAGGACCTACTCCGTACATTGAGAGAGAGAGAAAAAATCCCCTTATCCCCGTTCGCATACAAGATTTGATTCACGAATAAACTCTGAGTCTTGCAGATAGGCTATTATGATACAGCGCTGTACAGAGCGCAAGTAGCCTTTAGGAGTAAGGTTTCCCACCCCAGCCGTGACTCGTTTGACATAATCTGGGAATCCTTCAAGAGCGTTTCGGTTAATGGGGGACCCCTGATGAACGCTGATGATGACGAACACCAAAGAAACAACCCAAAAATTTAAATGTATTAAGGGAGGGAGAGAGAGAGAGAGAGTTCAAGGGGAGAAGTTCAAGGGAAAGAGTTCAAGGGAAAAGGTTCAAGGGGCACAGAGAGAAAAAGACTAATGCATGATGAATTTGAAGGTTTTACTTGTGATGAACCTATCGACCTACAGGAGCATACTCCGCACTTACACATTACACTTCCTTAGAAGAGGAAAAAGGAAAAACATGCTTGGGTCTGAATTGGCATGGGCGCTTAACCATTGGCTTTTGGCTGCGAGTATTTAATTATGATTTCTCTCAGGGCTGAGTTTGGATCAAATAGGGATTAGGTTGCATTATGGGTAAAACCAGCTAATCATTGAGATTTCATTGGGTTCTTATACTTTGCTGGCACATTTCGTATCTCTATCATATAATCTCTATATATAGTTAGAATTTGGCTGTATGGTATAGTATATTCATTATGTATCGAAGGTTATCAGTTCACCAACCAACCATATAGAAATAACTTTTCAACCTTCTCCGACAATATTTAGGCCTTCGTATTTGTTGATCTATGGTTCATTATGCTGTATACATATCTACACAAGTACATACCCGTTCAAGTCCTGAGCCGAATGACTCATCTCCATAACATACATGATTTATTTAACATCCCATAACGTATACAACATGATCCAAAAAGCCACCAATTAATCAATCGACAATACGCAAGCAGTTGACTCAAATAAGTTCAAGGTCCAAATGCAAATCCAAGTAAAATTTCATCAAGGGGAAAAAATCGAAAAAATAAAAAGACCCTTCCATTTCGCACGAGGCCAATGCACTCATCATTACAACTCTCCATCATGACCAACCTTCAAGGGTATCGATATTTATACTTTCCCTTGGGTAATAATCAATTCATCTTCGCCTTCTCTTCAACGATGCTTGCCACCCGGGGTCTCTTCCCCCCCCCGCCCCCTGGTTGATTCCCACCCTGACAATATGTAATAAATCTTGTAGATCATATATAAATATATATACATATTATCTGAGGGACGTTACAGATATAGTGGTTGTCGATGATAGCCATGCTACGACGGTGGATCTAGCCGAGGCTCCCAGGAGCCACACGTGATTCTAACACAGATAAGTCATGTATGTTTTTACGCCCAATCCCCCCAAATGTTCAAGATCAAATCGCGATCAACCAAATTACCTCATTTATCTCCCCGAAAGAAACATCATACCGTTCGTTCGCCTGCCTGCTCGCTCAGCCTCGCTTCTTTCCCTCCTCTCTTCTGTTTAGGGAAGACTGAAGAAGTGCGCGAAATAAAAATGTAATTAGGGCTTAGAGTTGACTTGAATTTCAATTTGCATTTTGAATTTTGCACTTTGCACTTTGCACTTTGAACTTTGAATTTTGAATTCTGACCTGGCGCGTAGATTCGAATCGAGTCTTTGATCCGAGGAGGGAGAGTTGTTGTCTTTAAGGGTTCAAGGGCTTGGAGAATATACATATGTACATATGCTTGTTTTAGCTCGCTAGCGGATTGCGTTACATACATACATATATGCATGGTTATCACGGTTATAATCACGTGCATCACGGGACTCGGCTATCCCTACACACGTAACACTAGATTCACTACGATGATACATTATCCCCTAGACGATGTGGACTGCGGAAAAGAATACCATCGCTTAATAGGGGTCTTATTGGCCAACAAGATTACTAAGATTCATCGATTTTTCAACAATTTGAAGCTTGAGTTAATTGTTATAAATCGAATATAGATATTTAGATTGTTAAATTTGATATCATACTATATTGATCAATAAATAATGAATCGCTCATTTCCTATATCATGATATGTATCTTTTGTTATAAAATTGTTCTTTCTAAAAGAAGATGTTTTTGGAAAATCATCTTGATTACTACTTCAGATTTCTATCTGTTCAATCAGGCTTTATCATTCAAGGTCCATCGCACAGATCACATTGATGTCCTTTTGTACAGTTTAAGGGATACAGCACGAACACACACACTAACCTCTCTACGCCCTCTTCAACAAAAATAGATACGAGAGAAGGATACTTGGATACATCTAGTATACGAAGACCAGATAGACGGGTATACGAAAAACGCATCATCGTACAATGATACTACGATAGAAAACGGGTAGACATTTTCATCTCATCTCATTTCATTCCATCCCATCATAGGAACTCAGATTCAATAAACAATATACATGTACTCAACATCGACTTCCAAATCCGATTCAACCTTACCGTCGGCGTTAACCATCACAATGCAGTGTAATATATCATCACCAATATGCCCCGCCCCGGATAATTTTTCCTCAAGATATCATATTGTATATATATCGCAAGTAGATAGATAAGGAACGCAATACCCACAATTAATTAACTCATTGATTTATTAAATTCAATAATTGATTAACATGGTTAGAGCGGCGAGAGGTCACTATATTTATTGTATCGATCTATCTACTCGTCCTAGGCGTAGAGTAGTATATGTGTATAGCATGAGGAGGAGCCAATCATCTAGGCGAGCCCAGCACGTGATTCAAGCCACGACCAATAAACCTCAACTCGAGTTGCCTACTCGAGATAGAGATCGCGTTTTGGGATGGCATGGCATGGGTACAGGTATGGGTACCAATATGGATACAAGTACTCGAGTATTAGCATTAGATACCACACAGAGCCCCGAGTCCGTTACCAAACGGTCCACGAGAACGTCGATAATTCATCTATCTACTCTATACTGTACGTGCTAAGATACTAAGATACTAAGATGCTATGATATTGAACTAGCTAGCTAGCTAGCTGGGTTTTGGCCCTCGGGCTTGGGCTTGGGCTTGACATTGGCATTGGCATTGGCCTTGCCCTTGCCCTTGGCCTTGGGACGTAAAAACCATGTATGTGATGTGATGTGATGTGGGTTCAAAACAAAACGCTGGGTGCAAGAGGTTAAAAGCTCAAGGTTTACTAGTAGATAGATAGATAGACTTTATTTACTAGTAATCTATGGAGCATTTTGCTCGTGTGTGTTGCGGTTTTGCTCACGGGGTATATACTCGAGTAGAGTACATAGTCTTATTTAGAGGCTCATAGCAGAGAGAGATTTAGAGAGATGATTTCACAAGGAGATTTCGGGAGTTTCGGAATCGCTTATGTTCAATAAGGAGTGTCTTTTTTTCTTTTTGCTTTTTTTCCTTCTCCTTTTTCTTTTTTTTTTTTCTTTTCGGGTTTTAGTTTTCTTCTCGAGGATTAGCATTTTTTTGGTTTGGAGGGGGCGGAAATTTCCCTCCTGTTGAGTTGGCGGTTTCTGTTCTACACTCGTATGTTTTTGTGGTGTTTTTTTTTTCGGTTTTGGTTTTGTTGTTGCAGATTTTGTACATACGGTTCTTGGGTATGGGATAGCGGGTAGTGGATACTTTATCGACCCCGATTGAGATTTGAGAGACGCTGGTGCACTGGTGCGTGATGGATGGGTAGGGAGAATAATGGGTAATAGGAATGGATGGGTCGGATATCCGTGCATCGCATAAAATCGCAACCTGGATCAGATCATGAGCATGATGAGCATGAGCATGAGCAAGTTCAGGGGGTGCAAATCTGCGATGTGATAGGATGGGTGGAAGAGAGAGGGATTCTGAAACTTCGCTAGTTTGGTTTAGTTATGGTACTCTCTCTGTACATACTCGAGTAGTAGATACTAAATACTAAACTTCTCACTTGTGTATAGCGTTTAGTACTCTGTATGATATAAGATATGATGATTATTGGGTTAAAGTTAGTGTCGTAAGTCAGGGTCACGAAGAAACATAGCCTTATTCACCATCAGGTTATTCCCGACAAACTAATTTCTAGTTTCTAGTTTTTGAGATATTCAATGTTTGATATTTGGGTATTTAGTGTTTAACATAGCTGATGTCCACATCCAGCTGCTCCTTATTGGCGGATTTCGGGGGTTGAAGTGGATTTTCGGAGTTTAGCTCGGAGTTTTGGCTGTAAGTTTTGATTACTTGAGAATTATTAAGATAGGTTTTGTCAATTGGGATTTGAAGCATTTCACGAATGAGAATGAGAATTAGAATTAGGACGAGGGGTTTTAGATCGATTTTTTCATTTCTGATTCCACATGATACAATTTTCGCCTGATACAAAGTTGGAGCCAAGAATTGGATTAGCTTTTATGTATAAAACATTCCATGATGAAGATAACGTCGATCTGTTTTTATCGATATGAGGGTTTACCGTCCTTTCGTTTTTCCAAGGAGAGAAGTTTGGAAGCGAGAAACGGGTGGGAATTTGCCCCATTTTGGCCTGATGATGTCATGGGTCATGATACTGGTAATTCATAAATTCGAGATATATAAATAACCTATCCGTATTATGATTCATTATTTATTATTTTCACGTATAGCACTCGTATTATGATTCATGATTCATCGTTTCATTGGGGGCTTAGACGACATTTAATACATGGTCTTCTCTTTGGGGAAAAGGGGAGACTGCCAGGCTGAAGATTGGGAGAGATGAAGTTAATGGCGAGTCGATATATGTATGTATATCGACGATATAAGGTTATTTGGTATTATAGATCTAAAGTTCGCAGGGAATGGAGATGTTTGTTAATAAATGAGATAGGGGATTTTTATTATATGCTGGGTTTATTTTGAAAGACGATTAATATAATCATTTGTATTGTTATTGTGATGATTGTAATTATGATGTTTTTGATGGATTTAACCTTAATCCTTTTCGTCTTTAAGAAGTTTGGGGCTTAGGGCTTGGGGCTTGGGGCTAGGCATGATGTCTTGTAGAATGGATTTGGGTTTGATTATATAGTTTATCATTTGAAAATTCATTTCAACACTATTGGATTGTCAATTTCGGGAAAAATAACCTCTTGTTTTGACGTGGTGTCAGTCGAGCATACTGTGTCTATCAGGACGACCAGTTGGAAAACCATGCGTGGTTTGTCGAGAGATACTGAATATGTCAGCCATCTCCAAGACCCCCTATCCCATTCTAGAAATGATTTTATTATTACCATTGTCGTCACTGGATGATCATTGCCATTCTAGTTAGTATATGCGGAAACGAAGTTACAAATAGGGGAAGAACGATAGATAGTCTGATATCTGACAGCATTTCTAAACGAGATATATACTCGATTATATGTAAATTTGTGATGCAGTGATGCGTTGCTCTCATGATAATCTGGTTTTGTATTTTCTATATACGTCTAGCTGTCTAAGAAGTAAAATCTTTTCTTAATAATAGACCGTCGGAAAGCAATAAAGGTTTCCTACCATCAATCACTTCGCTCGCTACTGCGATTGATGAGTGAAGATTACACCAAGACTGGAGTTCCTACTGTATGATTGGATGAGTATGTGATATCTAAACGTTTGGGGTGAATTTTTATGTGAATGTGGATGTAGATGTAGGAGGAAGAAAGGTCTTCTTCACTTCAACTTCCATACTAGAATTTTTAAAAAATAACCAACAACTAATCGTATAGAAAAACTCCCAAATCCGCAGAATATCTTTCTAACTGTGCAAAACGAATAAGAAAAGTTGATAGTCATTATCAATCAAGACGCGGTGAAGGAAATGAAGTGCTCGTTTTTGATCTTGACACTTCTTTTCAAATCATAATAGACCAAAGTTTCCCAGAGAATCTAAAGGTCATTTATACAGAGGAGTTGATTCTTGGTATTAAAATGTAGTTGTTGTCATTTCAATCTTATGGTTTGTTATTATCTTTGAATTCCGTTGGCTGGTTGCCGTTCTTCATCTCCTCGTTGTCCCCCCTTTAAGAATCTATTGGATAAAATATTGGTGCCGAGTGCTTGGATTTGGTTTTTTGTCTTTATGACAGACGCTGCAGTCATATTCTAATATTTATAATCAGTTACCTTTTCCTCTTGAAACTCATCTTGATGTGTATTGCATGTCAGAGCCGCCTACCAGCCTAGCCGACAAGACGAAACTGCAAATTCGCAGCAAGAATTAGTGGCGAGAAGATCCAAAGATGAATATTGTATATTCCTGAAGAGTTAGACAGATAGATAGAAGATCCTCACTTCATTGATTATGAGCAGAAAATATCATCGTTTCTCATGATTATCGTCGTCGTATACACACACATATACATCTATACTTATACGCTGAGGCTAATGACGAGACTTAACATGAAAGTATGAACCGATCACTATTGCTGCTATTGTTGATATTTCCTTAACTATCGGTTTAGACCTCGTAAGCAGTTTTCTTCTCAAGGATGGATACAACATTCGACTCTCTATTATTACCATTCTCAAGATCTCTGACTTTATACTCGTACTATTGATATATATTGATGATTATCTGAGACTTGCGCGAGGTATCTGTGAATAAAAATCTCCACTACTCGAGTGAGTAATAAAAGAAACCAATACATTTCCCATCTTCTCAAGTCGGCTTCCTCACACTATTTACATTTGAACCTCAATTTACTTGGAGAATGATGGCATATATATACACCAAAAACATGCTATAGAACCTCAAGTTACGATTCCACTGTATTCATTAAAATTTCATGTAATATCCTATAATAACGAAGATGTATCAAAATTATAACCGTTCATATCCAAATGCATCTACTAGTATTTATTCAAGAAACCTCAATATCTCCTCTTCTATATAAATCTTCTCCCCAGGAATCACTTCAAAAATTTCCAAACCCCACGAAGAAACTGATGACGAATCCAATGCAAAGGATTATTTGTTAATCCCTTAAACCAACCAGGTGAGAGAAAAAAGACAACAAAGCAGAAATCTTAAGAGAAATGATTCAAGGCCTTCCATTCTAATCTCTCTTGAGATTAATTTATGTATATCATATACGAGTATATATATATGTAACAACACACAGTGACTTTTTTGATCATTACCAATAATCACTCTCATCGCTGCTGAGTTTCCTCTGCATTGCCCATCTATAACCATAACCTATCATCAACCAGGAAGATAGGGAGGAGTTACTAGACTTCTAGCAAAAGATCTCTGGGTACGTACAGACGATAGTTTCACTGACACCATTATACATTCCCCACTGTAGATACCGAGTAGCTCATGAATTAAAACGTAAAGGTTAAGTTCAAATAGGTCTTTTATACTCATACGCATCCAACACGAACGAGAGTCTCGCTAAAGCAATCTCGGGAAGGAAAGCACATAATTTGTATAAATCATCAACGGTGCAATTGTATGAGCAATTCAACTCATAACTAGCTTAGACAGCGTGATAGTAAACGTGATTATATTATCAACTAACTATTTCATAAACTCGAAATATATGAAAATGGTATCATTAAAAAACTCAACGATAGTCTGATTCTCACGTGCAAAATCACCCTCCACCGCACATTAATTAAACCCCATCCGCCATTGAAGTCTTCCCAACCAAAGTTTAAATACCATCAACGAAAAATAAAAGAAGGCGAGAGAGAGACATCCTTCCTTTTAGTGACCCGAAAATATGACAGTCTTCAAGCTAGGTAGTCTCATTAAAGAATCTAGCAAAACCCCCATTTATCCTCCGAACTAAACGAGTTCCTTGCTGGGAATAACACCCGCGTCACGAGATGTACTAATACCCTTAGTATCCAACTCATTACCCACCCAATCCTCATCCTCAAATTTATACAACTCAGGTTCCGGTTCACCCTTTCGGCGCAACAACCATTTGCGCGCCCACCAAGGAAACTGTTGCCGAATTTGAAACTTAGCATGCGTTCTCGTGGGAACCGCAAATACGTAGTCCAATTCCTCAAGCGTTCTCTGCTTGGTTTCCGGAAGGAAGAGGAAGATGAGAGCAAAGGCTACGAGGTTGAGACCGGCGTAAAAACCAAAAACCCCTTGAGGTTTCATGGCTGCGAGCATACGAGGCAATGTGAGGGAGAGAACGGAAGCCCAGAAATTGTTCGTCGCGACGGCCCAAGACATGCCGATTTCACGATGACTTAGAGGGAAAACTTCGGCGGAATAGGTAAAAGGGACTGGTCCTTCTCCAGGTGAATAGGCTATGTCGAAAAGATAGATGAAGAATGCTACCATGCCGATATGTGCATTGGATGAGGTAGGGATGAAGTAGCATAACCCGGCTGCAAGAAGCGTCCAGAACATTTGGGGGAATGTAAAGAGTAAAAGGGTTCGACGACCGAAGGTATCAATGGTCCATACGGCAGGCCAGGCGAAGATAAAATTGATGAGACCGAAGCCAAAGGAAGCGAGAAGAGCACCAATGATTGTCGCACCAGCCTGCTTGAAGATTGTAGAGGAATAGAAAGCGATGATGTTGACTGAAAGTGGTAAAAGTCAGCGAGCTGTCCATAATATGTGAAGAGTGGGGAATGAAAGTTGAACCAAGGAAAGAATCGACTTACTTCCGCACATCTGTTGACCAATCATAACAATACCAGAAGCTTGAGTAGCACGTCTCAATCTTGGTACCGTAAACAACTCAATAAATCTCGTAAACATATTACCATTCTTGGCCAAACCAGATTCTTCCAATAAGCGATCCTCATAATCTAGCTGTGCCTGGATAGAATAAAGATCCCTCGCGGCTTGAATTGGTGAATTTCTCAATCGCAACAAAGATTTGTATGCCTTGCCAACTCGACCCTTCTTCAATAGCCAACGAGGAGATTCAGGACAGAAGTATATGCCAATAACCAGAGGAATCGCAGGGACAAGCGCAGATCCGAATTGTAATCTCCAAGCGAGTGCTCCGGAATGTACGAAAACTAAATTGGCACAAGTACCAAGGAAGATACCAAAAGCGGTCCAGACTTGCCAGGACATGACTAAACCACCTCGAATGCTAGTTGGAGAATTTTCGGCAGAGAAGACGGGTACGGTAACTTCTTTGAGACCCATACCGACACCGAGGAGTACACGACATGCCATCAATTCACCATAGGTTTGAGAACAGCCCATGCCGATAGGAGCGAGGAGAGAGAAGACTGCAGCGATGAAGATAGTACCGCGACGACCAAGGTAGTGATTTACTGGGTCAGAGATCCATGCGGTGCTATAAGGAGTAAGTTGTTAGTCTTATTTAGAATAGGATAAAGGAGAAATATTTTAAAAAGAAATAACCCACAAGAGACAAATAGCCATATAAGGCATAGCATTGATAGCACCAATGATCCAGGCATTTTTCTCACAGGTACCTTGAGCTTCACAAACAGGTCCAGTATCCGGAATACCTAGAGCATCTCCAAAGGTAAGATTTGCACCATTGGCACCTATGATTTTGTTAATTTCTCGAGAGACGAAGAGTCGATACAAGATGAGTTAGCTACCTGTTTGATCCCACTATGAGATGAAGATGTTAGTATTATTTCAAACGAATGCTAGGTAGACGACAGAAATGAAAAGGTTAGGAATGACTTACACCTTGAATGGCTGCCGCAATAGAATTCAAAACGATAGTCATGTAAAGAACTTTAGGATGTTTCCATCGATGAGTGACTTCCTCAAACAAAACTCTTCGATCCTCATCATCGAGTTCAGGTATCTTTTCCACATGATGGGGACTCTGAGCAACAAGAGCACCTTTGGTAAGAATTGGGAGCATTTCGGAGAGTCCATGTTTATTCGCGAATGCTTCGACATCTTGGAGGAGTTGATGTTTTGGGATACCGACGAGAGGATTACGGATTCTAACGTGAATGTCAGTGGGAGTAAATTGATAATTATGAAAGTTCGACATACTCTCCAGTTGTATTCGCAGATAGTTGAGTAAGATCAATCTTTCCTCTACCCTGATTATCTTCCACCTGAGTTCCAGCTTGAACTTTCTCGTTGGAGGCAGCTACATCAGGATTATTGCTAGGAACATTTGTCGCACTATAATCAGTCTGTTAGTCAACTAGAAACCCAATAGTTGGAGTAAAAATAATTACCTGTTATCATGCCCATGATGAGGAGCCGACTCATCAGACATTTTGAAGGTTGGTGTTGTGTTCTGTTACTTCCAAATAATTTGTGTATTGTAGATGATCAATACCTATATTTGATTTAGGTTATGGGTAAAATTCCTAGCTCAGGAAATTTGTACCGCCAAATGACCAACCATTCACTTATTATGAGAGCGAAAGATTTTTATGAGTGAATCAGATGGGAACACTACAATTCAAGGAGGCCGTACAGACAGGATGAATGGACACGCATACAAGACTATATATGGTTCGCAGTCCCCAATGCAACATCGGTGATGCACCTTCATCAGGCATCATACGCCTCATTTTGACAGAAATCGTATCTGAACTATTCACAAACAAAGAGCTACCCCGCATGAAATCCTTGAAGCTGACCGAGTGCCCAGAAAATCCCAGTATGCATTGGGGTTACCTCAGAATATTAAGAAGCCATACAGCCCTTGGAGAAAATGTTGGTGAAATACAGGATGAGGTGTTTTGTGGCTTGAATGAATTCATATGATTTGTTGATTGGCTTCCACAATAACGTGATCTTGTGCCACCGGACAACGAGGTCATCTTTGCTTACATGGCCAAGTTTGATAAATGATAAATCATGGTGGCTTGCAAAGAATTCATCACGGCGGACAAAGAAGGCATAAAAAACTTGAAAAGTTACAATACCAAGAGGTAAAAGATGATGATCGACGGTCAACAAGTATGCATACTGAAGTCACAAGTAAGAGCTGATTTTCAAGGACGAAAAGAGCTTAGGGTTTACAAGAGAGGGCCCTCAATCATTTCTGGGTAACCAATAAGCAAGACAAATGAATGATCACCAGTACGACATGGTTCCTAAACCGAACGACATGTAAGAAAGAAAATATGTTGCACAAAAAGGGTTTGCAAAAAGTAAAACAGTGATTCAAGTTGATGTAACATCTGCAAGGCACCGGTCGAACTTTTTCCGAACACTTTCCGAACATTTTGGATGCAGGAAATTGTTCATAATTAATCTCGCCCTCAAGAATTTCAGCAGGAGTCACTAAATACCAGTAAGAAGTTCGAGTACCGCAAGAACTTTGTACAACATTGATCATTGACGATTAGCTGCAGCTGAACTGCCGAAGAATGCCTCAAAACTTCAGTCTTTCAATTGCCAATCTATCCAGCAATACTTATAGTCCCCTTGGAAGTGTTTCAGAAAAGGTTGTCATACTTTATTCACCATCCTATTTGAAGGTTGTGGCGCAAACCAGGATAAAGTGAATTCAATCCCAAATGAAACTCACAAGAGTTATTCGATATACCAACGCTCCGTTAAGAACGATCCTCTAGATGAGAAGATGTTCCTGCAGCTCCTAACGAACTGCATCGCTGGAAATTGGTAAAATATGGACCACTTTTGGTTCGAAAACTCATCCCCCGGACTTGAAGCCGTCCCCCTTTGCTAAACCCCAACAAAACCCCATTCGAAAGCAGTCATTTTTGAAGCGTCTATTTCAATGTAGTTAGCTCCTCTCTCTAAAACTCAGAAAGGGGTATACTTATCCCCTGCCCGGAGGGGTTGCCTCAATACTTTGGGCGGAAGCAAGAGACAACCCAGGACTACCAACCCGTCGGCCTGTCCTTAATTCAAATCCCACATGCCCTGATCCATCAACCACTAGATGTGCCCCCATCATGTACAATTAAAAAGATGTCGATTCAGGCTCCTCAATCAGCCCGACAAAGTATTTGATGCTCCCCATGACAGACAAGCACTAAGCTTTGACACCAACACGAGATGGGTCCCGTCATGGACATCAAAGTACTTTTCAACTTCATGATGAGTGATCTGAAACTATCCCAGTTTAGTGTAATGACTTTAGGACAATCTTATCATCACATTCCATCTTTCGCACTCCACAAACAAATCATTCCAGGACCACACCTAATTCAATCCATATCTAAATCGAAAACTCTTAAATGAGGAGATCATCTCGAAATCGAAATCATCTTAGAGGCGTGCGACATAAACGATCAGATACCTCAGCGTAATTCGAAAAACCTCTCTCTGTTTGAGAAGTATAGTCCACGGAGATAAGTTTTTGATTCCTCTGCTTTCGCAGGGCGCAAACGAACAAAAGACATCAACAAAAGTCGCGATCATCCCTAACAGTTACGAAAGAGGAAAGTGGACGAACATCCGAAAATGTTGTCACAAAGTACCAGCGTCTTCAATCACTCCAAGGTATGTTATGAAGGTTGAAGTTAATGCGGATGATCGTAGTCACATTCAATGAATGACAAAGTCTTTGGTTGATACCGTGACAATGGTCTTGAGAAATGACTGCGTACATAAAAGTACGAAGCATTGAAATGAGAAAGGTTGGAGACAAGATTCACCCCCGGAAGAAGTAGAATACAATGGAAACAAGGTAGCTTCACCATCCTAAAACCACTTTGACCCATCTCTCTAGATTTCAAAGAAAAGATATCAAAGAGCTTAGACTTCCGGAGCATGACAATACGATTTTCTCCAAATGATAAAACATTCGAAGGACAATTCTTCCTGCAATGATTCCGTTCCCAAGACCACCCACAGGAGTGAGTTTTTGGTCAAGGAAAGATAGAAACATGGAATCCGAACGTCTGTTTGTAATCTTCAATAAATATTGTGCTCAGTCCTTGCCCCATTGATATCCCATCATGTCATCTTCGAGAGTGTATAGGGAAAAGGTAACGATTCGTAATGGCTTGTATAAAGACCTTCATGATAGCTTCTCGAAGAAGAATCAGTTCCATCTCAGATTGGCTCTCCTTTCCCTATTTCAACTTGCATTATCATCGAAGACAACCATATTGATCGAAAACGTCCAGCCGATAACCCTGACGGAGCGCCCCTGCTGCGGGATCTTACTAGAATAGCTCATAGGAGGAATCAGTTTTATCGTCTCTCGACATCTGGACTATTCATCAGTCTTTTCGACCTCTTGCACATTCCTCAATCATGTAGCCTTTCGGCTTCACAAAATTGGTCCGAGACAAAATTTCTATTCAGAAGGATGAATTGAAGCCGCAAAGCTTTGAACCGGCGTTTTCTTTAGGGTTAAGTTCTGATACGTATGATTCCTTTCGGAATATCGAACCAGAGTCTATGGGGCAGACGATATACTTGGTTTGTAGAGTGAGAGAGGGTTTTCGAGTTCATCGCGTCCAATCGAGGCATCTGGTATCGTGAATGTAAGCGCGTTTCTATGTGATATAGGAGATCGAGGTCGAAGCTCTTCGAGTAACAACTGATGAGGTGATGTAGGTTAATCGGTCCTGGAGGTTATTGTTGGCAAAGATTCGCAAATGACAATATAAGAGGTGATGATGTTTTTTGGTTTTGGTGTTGATGATGATAAAGGGAGATAGAGGGAAACGTTCGGCGTTTCCCGTTCCCGCTTCCGTTCGCATTCGCATTCGCGTTCGCGTAACCTAACCTGGAACCTTAAGGCTGGATTTCAAACGCGATCAACGCGACTTCAGTTGATAATAGCCTTATTTTTATGCTGTAGTCTTATAAATATGTATACCCTTTACTCAAGCCTCGAATGATCGATCTCACTCCCAAGTCTGGCGTGAGTGATGAATGCATGAGTTTATCTATGAGTACTTTGTATGCGAGTTCAACTCCTCACCGAGTCGGAGTCTGAGAGGATAAGGTTTTGTCCACAAGGGATCTCTACTCGTATTTCTACAAGGTCTATTTGAGAGGGGCAAAGAAGTCATATAAGATGCTATCACGGATCCAGTCTATTTGTCATCTAATGTCTCATTGTAATTCGTAGATCATCAGGATTCAGCACCTACCATCTAATCTAGAGTAAGTGCTCGAGTATATCAAATTCCCAACTACTCGAGTGCTACAAGTACACGGTAACCTTAGCCTTCATGGATACGTCTACATATCATTATTCGTCAGCCATCAATTGCCTCCTGTTGCTGCAGAAATGGATCAAAAGGTTAGTAGGGGATTAGGCGACGTATCCCCTGGTTCTAGATGTTCTCCAGATTTGTAAACTAAAACTAATTATCTCGTTTAGGTTGCTCGAGTACGCAACCTCAGGTCCACCAGTGGTCGTACGAATCACATCCTTTCGATTATTGAGCCAACCCGTTGATCATTGGTGAGATGAAGTCAATTTAACACTGCCACGTTGCAAGGGTTCATGAATCCCATAAGAATCCCATCACTATATCTCCATGGTTTTCACAGCAAGCTCAACCAATTCAACCCGAGCAATCCAGTGAAGTATTCCCTCAGAGTCTCAGTATAACTTTATTTTGGCCGTGCATGTGGTGTAATCACCCTTGCTCGAGGCCTGATGAAACGTTCTAAGATATGCCTTATGAACATCAATGTTCAATGGCGTATACGCGTCTTCAATTAAAGTTACTTATATCTATTTTGCATTTCAAGATGATATGAGGGTAAGATGGTGACTGCATGGAATTTATCTTGATCATTCTCCTCAATTCAATTGCTTCTGTGTTTCCTGCTACTGTACACCTTTCCTCTCTCCCCCTTTCTCTTCCTGTTCGGTTTTCATACCTATTTTCATTCGTATTCATTCTTTGATTGAAATTCATCATCTAATTTTTCCTTTCGATATATTCATAATACTACGAGACGAAGCCGGAAATCCCGGATCTCGAGTAATACATAGTCATCAAGATGTTCTTCAAGCCTTATACTCGTAGAAATAATCCTACACCTCGTCTAATACTCACGGTTTTTCTCACCATCTTTTCTTTATCTTTTCTATTCAAATGTCAAAAGAATCTCTCGAATTCCCAATCATGGACAATTCTATCAAAATCCAACGAGATGAATGATCCAAAAGCGAGATTTCTAACCTTTCTCCCTCGTCTTTTGGAAAACCACCCATCAAACAACAGTCTAGAACTACCCGAGGGATATTTACTAGTCCGAATCGAAGAAATTAACGATCATAGCGAAAGAGTTGACCATTTGAAATTGAGCGATGAAGATTTAAACAAATCCTCTATTGCACACTCAAAAGTTCTTGAGGTACTTCCAGAATATGATGATCTCATCACATATAAAAAACGATCCCGAGGAATCATTACAGTAGGAGGAGGAACCTATACGCCCGCCCTCATAGTTTCCATTCGGATGCTCCGTCGAACAAACTGTACGCTCCCAGTCGAAGTATTTGTCCCCGACCCATCCGATTACGATCCCTATTCTTGCGATGTAGTCCTACGCTCTCTCAACGCAAAATGCATCATCCTCCCCCAATTCGCAAACACAACCATAGCGCGCTACCAATACAAATCCGTGGCTCTCCTCTTCACCACCTTCGAAAATACTCTCTTCCTCGACGCCGATAATTTTCCCGTCGTAGATCCAACCTCTTGGTTTAATTCCCAAGCCTACAAGATGACGGGGATGATCACCTGGCCTGATTTCTGGGCCAATACAGCGAGTCCCCTCTATTACCGTGTCTCCAACCAAATCATCCCTGCGGTTAAATCTCAACACGCGTCAACGGAAGCAGGAGCAATCTTAATCTCCCGCAGCAAACATAGCCGAACTCTCCTTCTAGCCTTCTACTACAATCTCTTCGGACCCGGCTTCTACTACGAACTCCTGGCTCAAAATGGGATCGGCGGTGAAGGTGATAAGGAAACCTGGGTCGCGGCCGCCAATGTATTAGGAGCGAGTTATTATCAGGTTCGGGAGAGAAACCATGCATTATTGACATTTGATCGTAATAAAGAGGAGGACTTGAATGAGATTATCAGCATGGTGCAGTATGACTTCGCGGCCGATTGGGAATTATCCAAGACTCCAATTAGCGCAGGTGGATCGACGGGGACGGAACTCCCGCCAATCCCAACGTCGAGGAATAGAAAGGATGCGCAAATTGTTTTCTTGCATTGCAATCGGGTTAAGATGAATCCAGGTGAGGTCTTGAAGAGGCTGGATGATTTTCATGGGAGGCGGAGGATGTGGGGGAGTCGAGCGAAGACGGTGAAGAGATTTGGGAGAGATATAGAGGCGGAGGTTTGGGAGGAAGTTATTGAGGTTGCGTGTAGATATGGGAATACACTTGTTGGTGTGGATAACAAGGTTAAAGTTTGTGAGGATCTTAGGAGATTTTGGTGGCATATATTGATGGAGGAGGAGTTACAAGATAAGATACAGAGGGCGAAAGAGGAGGATGCGAAGGAGAAGTTGGAGGTTTCGCAGTCGAAGCTTGGGCATGAGAATGGGTTTAGGAGGTCTTGATAGAAGATTATGTTGAATGGAGTTGAATTGGATGAATTGGATGGGTTTGATGGGTTGGGATGGATGGGTTGGTTTATGGGTGTTATGGGTGTTATGGGTTTTACTGGTATTTATTCTCACAAAAAGAGATAAGGCGTTTAATGTCAAGGAATAAGATGACAATGGGATACACAATGATACCTCTAAATTAGACAAACAAATTTTTATCATTCTGAATTAAAAACAAAAAGCTCCCTATGTAAAAAGAATGGAGTTGGTCACTCATCATATTCCAGAAACTTCCCTAATAAAGTATCCTGTCAGAATGCGCAACCACTCCTTGAATTCCCTGCGAGAAAAAGAGAAAATAGAAAAAGAATCTTCCCCTGTGCCAGACAGACGCTATCATCATGGTCAACATGCCAGAACACTACGCAACTTATGCTTCAAGATAACATTTCCCATCAGTGTCATCATAACTTATGCGCCCGAAAATCATCATGCATGACACAAAATCCATGGAATATGTCATGTAACCAGCGTAAGTCCATCCTTGCCAAAATACAAATCCTTTCTTCGTTATCGTGATCGCGAGGTAAACCGGAGGACCGAGAACACAAGAAGATGAAGTGGCTGATAGGTTTCAGTTTTTTCGAGCTCTCTTTCGTACCGGTTGGATATCAGAATCATCTGAATCGTCATCATCTTCCGCAGTGTTGACAGTATCATTGCTTGGAAATGCAGCAGATCCAGTCGCACTGGTAGCAGTGTTCGTGACAGTAGAACTGCTCGCGCCAGGGATTCCAGCCTACAAGATAAATTAGTCCCAAGCACCAACATAATTCAACGATTCGTGCAAGAAATAAAGACGATTCATACCCGAATCATCTCAAAAAGCTCCTGCTCGCTCAGAGTAGAAACTCCCTTCTTGTTGATGTTTTCCAACATCTTGGCACCATTTTTCTTGCCCATGATAACGTAGCTTGTATTTCCGGTGATGCTTGCGCCAACCTTACCACCGTGTCTGGTGATGACGTCGGTCATACGCTTTTGGTTATTGAGGTGGTCGCAGGTCCCAGAAAGGACAAAGATCTTTCCGGTGAGTACAGCGCTATTTCCTGTACAAAGAACACTAATGTTTTGAGGAAGCTTCGCGTAATATTGTTGATCGGCAGCGCTTTGAGTGGCTGATGGTGTCATTGTGAGTGGGGTGGTGCTTTTGAGGCGTAGACCTCCCGTGGTTCTTCTTCCAGTGGTAGCTCTGGGCTTGGAGGAGCTCTTGCTGCCCTTGGATACAGACTCTTCTTCCGAACCATCTTCTTCGTCACTGGGTTCATTGACATGCTCGGGTATATCATCATCCGCGTTCTCGACAAAATCATCCTCTTGCTCATCCTCGTCAAAGGAAACTTCGCTGTTCTCTTGATCATCTTCTAGCTCAGCTTTAGCCGAGCGTCCATGTCCTCGCGTAGCTGGATTGTCAGCCTCTGTTGCAGGGTTCTCAGGAGTAACAGCCTTACGTTGGATGACTTTCTTGGAAACATCTGGTTCGATATCGAGTGCATCTTCTGCGACGTCCTGAGTCCAATTTTCTGGTAGCGACTCTGGTACTTTCCTCTTGGGCATAGGAATGTCGTCGAGGGATCTTGATTCCAACTTCTCGGACTGCTCTGCCAGCATACTTTGAATGGGTACGATGTTTCCGCCGCGTAAATGCTGAACACTCATTCTAATGAATGATTCAGATTGGTCCTTGATCTCCAGATATCTCAATCGAGCAGATTTTTCCGTTGCGTGAGCGCTATCAACATGCTCTGGATTACCAGCCAAGATGAGATAGACCCTGGAAGTTTCTTCCGCACTTCCAGAGAAAACCTCTCCCGGTTGGGTTCCTGCTGCAGCTGTTAGTTCTCCTTTCAATTCTTCTCTCAACTTATCAACATTTCCGGATGCAATTGCTTGTTGAGCTATCCAATACTCACCATGTGCTCGTCTCTTCGCATCACTTAATATCTTTGTATCTCTCAAATTTGACATTTTATCAAAGGTTTCTCGTTCTTTTTGATAGGATGACTTGGTTGCAGAGGTGATTGGGAAGCTGGATTATCAAATTGTTTTTATAACCTTCTTGTTGTTGTTGTTGTGATGTTGTTGTTGTGAGGTTGTTGTTGTGAGGTTGTTGTTGTGATGTTGTTGTTGTGATGTTGTTGTTGTGATGCTGTTGTTGTGATGTTGTTGTTGTGTTGTTGACCTTGTTGTTGACCTTCTTATTGTTGATTACCTTGAGTTTGATCTTCTTTTCTGTAATGTCAAGGTAGTATAAGAGATTAAAAGAAAGTTGAAAGTTGTTGTGGGATTCTTTTCCCGAGTAACCAAGGAAGCGAAACAACAACGCCACTAATTGTTTACCTGAGGTTAATTAACCTAATTAGATATGATTCACTTGACTGCAAAGCTTTTAATTCAAATTTAACGAATGATCTTATTACTATGATTTGTGGTTGAAATAGATGCTCTTGAATTTGACCTACTCATGAAATTCTGAATACTTGTCTATGAATTAGCCGAAATGGGATTCAGGGGGAATTTAGCTTCATCCGTAGTTTAACCGACCAGACGAGAAATCATGTGAGGTTATAAAGTGTGTATAGGGTTTGATTCAACCATGGGGTATTAGTTGTTTAGGTATCTAGTATGTTTATAATCCATGATCAGACATGTTATTCTTTCTCATGATTTGAATTGTCTACACCTCCCTAAGGTCTTCAATTCTCCTCATCCAATATAAATCTTTGGCTGTCCTTTCCAAAGGGATGGTTCCTTTCAACCAGATAAAAGACATATTCAATGCTGTTGTTGACCAGCCCCTCTTCCTTGAGTTCCTTAATTTGGCTCTGATACTTGAATTATATGAGTAGATTTGATTTTCAACTGTTAATTCGATAGATTTGCTCACCTAAATCAACGAAAATAAGAACCTTAGCCAAATAAGAGCTCCTTAATATGATGGTATAAAATGAAGAAGACCCTGGGGAAGATGAGCTGCGGGAAGGATGTTGATTGTCACGCATTAGCACCATTATCTACTCCCATTTTCCTCAACCTCCCCAGATTGGAAAACTAGAATTTCTTCACTTCTTCTGCTTGGACCTGGCCATCAACAAAGAGTAGCTACAATAGAAAGATAAATAGATATATAGATAATAAGTTAATATTCAAAGTAAGTTGTTGGATTTTGACTTTCCGAAAAGTATTGTTGATGAATTACTACTATGGATGTTTACATACAAAGATTGCCTCCTTATAGATCTCGAAGTGAGCCATTCAATTATACATCAAATATACTATCGTTCAGGTTGAAGCGTGAAAGCTATACCAGCAAAGCCTTCGTACGAGCAATATGAAGATACGGCCATGCAAAAGGAACAACACTTTACTATGAGTTTAGCAAATAGGTACATGACAAATTTGTGAAACTTCACAGTGCTGCAAAAACCTTGCATGCGAGATTGATATCACGGTTTGCCAACTATCTAATGGTGGGTCTATTGCATTTATATGGATGATTGATTGTATTAATCTAAATTGACAGGAACACCGTGTTTTGCCAATACGAAACCTTCAGTATCTTCTTGTGTTATCTATATTGTGAGCATCAATTCGGGTCCCAAAAAATGTGGTTCACATTTCTCACGTACAATATTTTCATGTATAGTCAACAAGAGATAGATGGATGGTGTGGCATTATCTAGGAATTGTTACAGCAAGGCTGCTTCCGAACAATTCATCAAAAATCCCTCTGTTCCACCCCCTTCTTCCCCTCCTCCACCCTTTTCTCGTTATTCGTGAACCTAAACCAAAAACCCAAGGAACACCCTTAAAGTTCATAACTTACATCAATAGATGCCATGTACATCAATAGATATCTTATCCTCCAGTCAATATTAGCACCCCAAGCCCACGACAGCATCGACCAGCTGTGTGCATTGGTCATCCTAATCCAGAGAACCCCCAAAATAGCATCGACCAGGTTCGTGACCTTGCCACGTACCCGACACCGGTCTCATTGAGGACTTTGTTTTGACCTCTTGAAATTTGGAGCTCTGTCTGCCGCATCGCGCATGCTTTCGGGGACTGGATCGCGTTTTCGCTTGTCACCAGCCTTCGCAGAAGCAGAAGCTTTCAACGCCGCAATTTCGTCTTGATATTTTTGCGCTTGCTCTCGCAATTGCTCTCTGACAAGAGCCAAATCGCGTTCAAGACGAAAAGTTTCCTCCCCACGCAACCTTCGTTCTCTATCTAACTTGCCTTGAAGACGATCGATCTGTGCGCGTGTGTCGGTGTCGGAAGTTGGTGCGGATTGGGGATTGTTGACTGGCGGGTTGGTGCTGAAAGCTGGGCTCTGAAAACTTTGAGCAACTTCGCCTAGCTCGGGTATGTGACGAGGAGTAGCCGTGACATCGGCAGGATGTATCTGCCTTGTGCCTTGACTCCAAGCTCGATCGAACTGTCTTCCGGGAAATCTATCTGTAGAAGGAAGAACAGAAAGGAGACTGGTTCGATCAACCCCTTGGACTAGAATCTTTTTGGAAGTCTCCTGTGTCCAAGGACGAAGACCATTGACAAGATCTTTGAATTCCTGGAGATCCCGATCGAATCGCATTGGCGGCTTGTTGTCGCGTTTTCGCAAAAGGTACTACTTGATGATTGGCAAATTCATCACATTGTCTTTCAACAGCTGGCATTGGTGAATTGAATGACCGTCAGTTGATTGCCAATTATTGCAGTACCCACAACCATTGGTGTACCCCTCTTGATCGACTATCATGCAGTCGACTGCGTAATGAACGTGTTCTCGACATTGGGGATTGCAGCAAACAACGAGTTAGTTCTTTCGGTCTAGGGTCGGCACCTCTTGGTTGGTTTGGCCTAGAAGGTGGGAATCTAGAGCTGTCATGGGGTATGCAGCTCCAGAATTTCCACGAGGGTTCGGTCTTCCCCTCTTACTGGGATCTCCTGTTCCTCTAGACATACTGAGGATGGCAGGAAAACACCAACAGTATGGGAAAAATCAAAAGACCAATAAAATATTGATCTTGAAGTTGTGAATTGAAATTGGATGCGCTTTGTGCGCTGGTGGTGGTGCTTTTCTTGCTGTTGTTGTTATTGTTGTTGTTGCTCTGATCAGGTTTGTGGGAGTTTTCCACATCTTCAATAATACGGGAAAAATATATAAACTTTTTTTGCGCGCTAGTGTTCATAGAGAAACCATAAGCGACGAGTTGAATACTGAGTTAAGATGATGAAATACTATTTGGTAGAAATTCACTATCATAGGGATTTAATTACTCTATATTTGTACATAAAAGAAATGAATGATCTCAGTACCTCGAGAACCTTGTATATCTAATTTCTTCAACCTCTGTTAGCTAAAATCGAGGAGTATCTTTAACCGGTATTCATGAAGCTTTAGAGATTAACTTCAAATTCAAAAGCTTCAATCAATCATTTATTTGTATTATAATATTTAGTTCCTTAATACAAAGAGCATCTACAATTCAACATTTTTCACGCTTGATCAAGAGGAGGTAGATGAATATGATATGAGATTATCTACTATTCTAAGCAATGCAGATTCGTGAGCTAACCCATCCAATATCAATCTATGTCCATAGGGAACATATATATCATCAATGGATGTGTCAATGTCAATGGACGTTGAATATGGCAATCAACGATCCAGCTTCTTTGTCCTCGTTGACAAGCAAACCATGATATCTGTCACTCATCATGCTGATTGCCTCACCACGAGATCTGAAGCATGAAACCATGACACCCCCATGACAACCGAATTCGCCCTCAAGAATGACCCCTCTCATTTGAGGGAAGATGAGACGTTGGCAGGTGGCATTTTCAAAGGACGTGGAGACATTAACCGCATGCCTTCTCCTTCAACTTTCCAATCTTTGTAGACGTATAGGCAGTTTCGACGAAGCCGGGTTGGGCTATGCGGCTGATTGGTCCATGCTACCAAGTATCTTTGCGCACGGTGTAGCTTGAACTGGAAACCTTCGGTGTGTTCGTAATCGAGGCGATGGTTTGGAATTAGTGAAATTTGCAAAATTCACTAAATTACTATCCTACCCATTGATTTTCCCCTCCTCCAAGTAAAAAGGAACAAATCCTGACCAAATACATTTGGCGCCGTAGAACATCCCCATTCAATCTGGTCTGAAACGCCACAGAAAGTAAAATTGAATGCCAATGGACATCTGCCTCCAATAGATAACTTTGCATATCGATAGATATCTGGTACCAATAGATAACTTCGTTGTCAACAGACATCTTTGAGAGACCCGAGTTGGTGCGTGAGTAGCCACTTCAGCATACCCAGACGAAAGGCTGATACGAGTGCACATACATGGTACGAAGATGCCGTGAGATAAAGAGTTTCATCGCGATTGCGTCCTGAAGATATATATTTAAGGACAGCTCTTTCCTCCGAAAAGTGTAGGAAAAACTTATAGTGCTTACACATAATCCTCACTACTACTCCATGACTTATCATGACTTCAACGAAACATCTCTGAAGGATACGGAAATGAAACCGATAAAATTTCATTGAACACTTGTAAGCTATCCGCCTTTCATCAACTCACTAGACTACTCCTCAACAAATGCAATTAACTTCTTCACATCATAGCAATCTTCTTCAATCAACTTCTCCCATTTCTGCATCCCATAAGCTAACGAACGCAGCAAGAAGGAATCGAACAGAGAGCAACTCACCTCCCCAGTAATCTTCACCAAAGTAGGTAACCTGTCAATCCCCCACGGCTCCTCCCTCCAAAGACTTTTCTTCCCTGGCGACAAGTCTCTCCACCTAGAAGTTGATCTGTCAGCCATGTATTTCGTGACCACATATGCAAGACTCCCCGCTTTTCGAGTTCTCATAAACATACTCAGCTTGCGATCCTCCATAAATAAGTTTAACCCTCTCTTCCTTCGCAGCTTTATCAAGCTTCTCACTCAAAGGTCCTTCGGCACGTCGACAATCTCCACACCAAGACTCGTTGGTCTCGGGCTTGAGGGAGGCGAAAAAGATTATATATTGTGGTTTGTTGCTTTCCCCAAGGCTCTTTTGCAAAGCTGTTGGTGAGTCGGTGAAGATTGGGAATGAAAGTGGCATTTTGGTGAAAGGAATGGATGTATTTCTGTGGATAAGATGGGAGTGTTGAATGGATGGAAGTCAGAATAGAGGAGAGAAGGAAGAAAAAATAGGTTGCGGAACTGTCCTGATTAGGAATGTGGGGTAAACTTTGATGAGCCGAGGTAAACCCGATGTTATACGAAGTCATCGTGAAGGACCCTTCGTATACGATGACTTCGTATACATGAAGCTATTCACATTTACGCGGCAAGAATTGCATCTGATAAGTGATTGTAAGTATATTGATATTTGCGGATATTATGGGATATTTGTCCTGTGAGGATTTTTATCTGTTAGGATAAGAAGGAAGTGTGCTTTTTGCCTTGATCACATCGTTAGTACCACGGACAGTGTCAGGGACATTGAGCAAAGTAATCGTTCTATCAGCGCTCTCTGGGTTGGATGGGGATACCATAAGATAGCTCCCATGTTGTAGAAATTGTGAGTGGTGTTTCCTCGTCGGGAACTTTTGGATCTCATCGTTGACAATCCCAAATGTTCGAACAGAGCCCCATGATTCTTTTGCGCTGTTTTTTGAATGCTCGATTAACATATCCAGTCCTATATTCCTTGATGCAATATAGGATCTAGCTTAGGCCACTGCCAGTGCCAAACATGAGAGATATTTGCATATCTTGCGAGCTTCTATAATATTCTCATTTGTCCTCTCCAGCCTGACACGATGGAAAAGGATATCAACAGCTTCGTCTTCCAACAAGTCGCCAATAGGTATATGTCACCCAAGTTCTCTAACAGTTAGGCTGCGACCTGTTATAATGGTGGGATATACTTCAAAGCAAGATTTTAACAAATGGATCTTCTACCTTCAATGGTTCCACATTCTGGGAATCAGATATCGCCAGCCTATTCTTCATGGCCTCTTGTGAACATTCCATTCCGTAACATTAAGCGGTGCGCCAAAAAATCTGCACTGCGCTGGCAATACAGAAACCCGTCTTCCAACCATTGCACACGATATTTCCATCTTGTGCTTATGGTTTTGCGATATCGTTTGCGAGTCACCACTAAGCATGCTCTCTGTCACTAATTGGCCAATGGTTGATCCATAAAGTGCCACCAATATCTTCCTTCGAAATCATTCAATTGTGTTATACGTCGGCGTAGTTTCAGCTGACTGAATAACTTCTGTAGGTACCATTTGGTCCAATTGCTGTAGCCTTCAACAAGAGTGCTTAGATCCTCTTAGCCTGGTAGATATATCAGCATTCATGTTCAATACAGCCTGTGTAGGAGAGGGGTGACTTATCTCAGCCGTTTCTTGGGCCACCAATCAAACATCAATCTTGTGTATCGAGATCATACTTCGATATTCGTGTTGGTGTGGACCAAATGGTCTTCTTCACCGCTTCCCAAAATAGATTATTCTGCCCCGGACAGTCGTTCTTGGCACCAAGCTAAAACCTTACCCATACTTGTTGTAGTCACGTGTAGGGTTCGCCTATATGATTGGCTCCACACATACTATATATACTGTAGACACATGTATCACTTCTACCAGATTAGACAATATAGACTCTTACCACTCCAATACTACTACTTAGCACTACTCATGAAGTTCGAACTGTTAGCTTTCAATCCACCGGTACCGCTTTCAAATGTTGGCACTTGAGGATATCAATAGTTTCAGTCGAAAGGGCTTTACTGCAAATTATTGGGAAGGTTCTCTTGACATTGCGCCACAGAAGAAGCTCAAGATTAATGAGCTGGTAATGGCAGAAGTACTCATACCAGTTTCATGTACTAGCATCAGAAACATGAATCGCAGATCTGATTTAAGTTCAAGGCAACTTTCAACTATGTTTCCCGTCAAAAAAATAGCCCGAATGCTCGCCAGTGGGGTCATTTATGACGTTCATCCTTCATGAACCTCTTCCGGTCCAGAGTCTGGGTGTATCTAGCTTAATGGTCCTGCTTTTAATGACGTTGGTATCTAGACTCCTTCATTCTACTTCTAGTCGATTAGTAGAATGGCGTGGGTTCATCGGTAGGCTGAGGAAAAAGAGCAATTGTTCCAGAGGATCTTGACAATGATGAAAAGTATAGGAGTATCGCTTGTCTTCACAAGAGCACATTGAGTGTCCAGTGAAGCCCAACCAAATATGCCTCTCCTTTCCTCTCTTTAGACCACTCCTTTATCTACAGGCACGGGAATTCTCCTCAAAAGCATCTCTAACATGGTCATGCCATGAAGTATACTCAAGTCCTCCTTCATTTCGATATTTTCTAAAACTCTATCGCGCATCGTTCCCTGGGGTCCTAATCTTTATATCAAAACTCTTACCTATTGATTTACCTCTCTGTCTTAACTTTGTTACTTTATAAAAATGAAGAAATATCTTTGGGCGCCGCATATGGCCTTGTTTTCCCATCGCAAAGGTTCCCATGAGCTAATCTTTAACAGTCACACATAGCACGCATATTTAGCAGTCTTGGGATCTTCTTTGCTAGCTTCTCTGGTAGTATCTCAGTTGAGAGCTTCGTAAAACTGGCCTTGACAACGGCTTTGACTTTCAAGTCCCACTTTCAACTATTCTTCTTGTCTTGATTCGTTGTTAGCCTTTAGCTCCAACAACGTTTCCTCGTTCAACATTAGCATCCCCTCTAACTTCAAATCTTCAGTTGTTGATGGAGAGGTTTTCAACCAAATGACATTTACGAGCTACTAGTTATTCTTTTACTTAATCTATCGATGCCCCAGACCCCTTACCCAAAATTATCTCAAATAAAAAAGGACAGATGTCAGACCATGAGTAAGGAATAATTTGAACATATCATCGTGATTTAATGCTGACCTACCTTTCAGATTGGACAACGAGGGTTCTTTGGGAACCAGAGCTGTAAATCAACGAGTTCGATTTGCGAACACTCCGAGAATGAGTGTCAGTATTGTCTCTTCTCATCTGGTTCGTTCCAAGAGTTCTAAAGATGAAGTATCTCCTACCTCGGATACTAGGCATAGTAGTGTTGGAGGCGGGACCGTTTCCAATGAAGAGGAGCCGACCGAAGAAGAAAAACAAACTCTGCGACGTGGTATGATAGCAAGCACTGTAATACTTTTCGGATGATCAAAAAGTTGACAATATCTTAGTTGGAGATAGTTTACCAATGTCTGCTTGGCTTGTTGCTATCGTAGAATTGTGTGAGAGGTTCTCATATTACGGCTGCGTGGGACTTTTTCAAAATTATATTCAACGTCCATTAGATGGCTCCTTGGGTCAAGGTGCTCTAGGTAAGAACTGAATCTATGAACTCCTTACCATTGATTAATCTTCTAGGCATGGGACATCGAACTGCTACGGCACTTACTGTGTTTTTTTCCATGTGGTGTTACTGTATGTCAACCCATATCCAATCTTCTTGTTGCATTAACAACTCATACATTCTTACTAGTCACTCCTATTTTTGGTGCCATCATGGCAGACCAATATCTTGGTAGATTCAAAGCGATTCTATACTTTGCCATTGTCTATATGGTTGGGCTTCTAATCCTCGTCTTGACGTCAATACCAATTGCACTTCATAGTGGGGCAGGATTAGGAGGGTTCATTGCAGCCATACTCATCATTGGTATTGGAACTGGAGGTATCAAAGCCAATGTCAGCCCTCTCATTGCTGACCAATATACTCGAAAGCGTATGGCTATTAGAGTTCTCAACAATGGCGAACGTGTGATCATTGATCCTGCCGTTACTATCAGTCGAATCTATCTGATATTCTATTGGTGTATCAATCTTGGAGCTCTTTCCCTTCTTGCAACGCCTTACATGGAACGGGATATCGGATTTTGGTCTGCATATCTTATGTGTTTATGTGTATTCTTGATTGGTTTTGCCACTCTACTTCTGGGAAGAAAGCAGTATGTTGTTCGACCTCCGAATGGAACAATAATTACCGACGCCTTCAAAGTCATTGGGACAATGATCAAGTACAGAAAATTGGATGCCGCCAAACCATCATATCAAGCCGCCAATAACATGGCACAGACAAGCCGATGGGACGATCAGTTTGTAGATGAAGTCAAGCGCGCATTAATAGCTTGTCGAGTCTTCGTCTTCTACCCTATCTATTGGCTCGTATACTCACAATTCTCCAGCAACTTTGTTTCTCAAGCTGGAGAAATGAATACTCACGGTGTACCCAACGATCTATCTCAGAACTTCGATCCTATCTCTATCATTATTCTTGTACCAATCATGGACCGCCTAGTTTATCCACTCTTCCGCAAGCTACACATCAAGTTTAGACCAATTTCCCGTATCACATTTGGGTTCATCGTCGCCAGTCTCAGCATGATGTATGCAGCTATCGTTCAGCACCTCATCTACAAAGCAGGACCTTGTTACGGAAAGCCTCTCACTTGCCCAGCTGCTATATTGCCTGATGGTTCCATCAAACCAAATGATATACATTTCGCCATTCAAATCCCAGCTTATGTATTCATCGGAGTATCTGAGATTTTCGCATCAGTTACGGGTTTGGAATATGCGTATACCAAAGCTCCTGTTTCAATGAAATCGTTTGTTCAAGCTATCTTTTTGTTAACCAACGCTTTTGGATTTGCCTTAAGTGAGGCTTTCATTCCGTTGGTTGGACATCCTACGATTATGTGGATGTTTGTTGGGTTGTGTGGAGGTTCCTTTGGCGCGGGCATTGTGTTTTGGGTTATTTACCATAAGCTGGATGCTCAAGAAGATGAACTTAATAGCTTGGATGGTAAGGCGGAGGAGTCGGAGAAGAGGAATATCAGTAATGCCGGCAGAGGAAATGTGTAGGGAAGAGTTTGGTCGGGTTTTGTGACATGTTTGATGTCTTGGGAGGGGGTAGGGGGGTAATGGCTCGAGGAAGGCAATACATCGATGTACCAATGCGATGGGACGTGGTGATTTGAGGCGGAGATTAGGGTATTTGTCCATGTAATGGCAATAATGTGGTTCAAGTAGCTGCTGTCGATCAATCTTAGTGAAAGTGGTTCCTGTGAAAGCCTGAATTACTAGATTAGTAGATCGGCCACCTACACATGGCCTAGATAGAAAGCATGTACGGTTATCATGGAGAGTTGCCATTTCATGACGGAGTAGTACTCTCCTAAGTATCTATCAAGAGTTCTTCAACGTACGCGGTCATTGTGAAGATAGATTGAGAACAAAGACATGGCCCAAGTGACTTGGAAGATTCCCTGGTGTAAGATCGAGACTGAAGATTGAGAGTGACTCAATCCCAAACATGGAATCGACATCTTCCAATACCTGCAGCCCGCAAAGACAGAGTATAGCAGGATCACATATGGAGCCACAAGTGTTGAAACCAAGACCAAGCAAGACTACTCCATCTCATACGCTCTATAGATACTTCCTCTGAATTCCTCGACTTTCCTCTCAAAACCCAAATAATATATGGTCTATGGCAGCATATGATGAGACTTCTGGGAAGCGAATTCCCTTAAACTACGCTTTAAACACTGGTAATTATCTGTTCTACTTTCTTAACGAAAACTGATTTCAAACGCGAGTCACTTGTACACAGTGTAAAATGAAAGAAGGTGAGGGGACAAGACAATACAAAAGAATAGCCTTCTAAGGAGAGAGCAATACAACAAGAGAGGATTGGATGCTAGTTTCGGTGTAGGGAATATAATCGATAAGGAAGAGAAGAGAATCAAGATGGATAATCTAGATTGTAGCGAATATATGTAATAATTAAAAGGAGAATGGGAAAATATAATCAAATAACTTACTAAAACTAATCTACAAAGGGAGTGTATAAATACTCCTTGTGCTAAGCGAGGTCATATGGTGGTATAGGGCCAGAATGGTTAAAGCCATTCTATTGTCCCACGATAGTGCGAGTATATGTGATTATAACTACTAGTAAAGAAATGGAATTAATTCTATTGCCGTATATAGAGATAGAATTAATTCTATCGACGCATCAAAATCTATTGGCGCACCAGGCGTACCAACTGTTACCGCCACTCCAAGTTCGAATCAAACCATTCACGTCAAATTTGGTACGATTTCATCGAGCCATCTTTCCGAATATAGGCTTTTCACTCTTCAAGTTCGATATCCTCGAGCTCTGTTACCATCTCGGCATCAACGAGGTTCATCGGAGGTACTCTTTGGATCGCGTATGTTGATCTCGTAAAGCCAAGATTCATCATCATAACCATAGCCATAACTACAAATTATATGTAATAGTAAACGAAATCCTAATCAGCCTCCCTTTCCTTTTCTCTCCATCTTCCTCTTCCCATTCTCATCCCCCTCCCCTTAACGCCACCCCAAAAACAACAACGAAAAGAAAAAACATGCAGCTCCAACATCTCCAACATCCCTAATAGCCTCAATAACTTCAAGAATTTCGTTTTTCTTTTTTAATATCTGGCTTGAATAACTATAACTATAATTACTGCATCTGCATCAATACACTTCAACACTTTAGCACTTCAAAGCCTCAATATCCAGCATCCAGCATTCAACATCCAGCATCCAGTATCCAATATTCAACATTCAACATCCAATATCCAGCATTCAGCATCCAGCATCCAGCATCCACCATCCAACATCCAACATTCAACATCCAACATCCAAGCATCCAGCACCCCAGCACCCCAGAATCCAACAACCGAGCAAATTAACGAGCCTACCTATTCTGATGGAATCTGAAAGGATCTTCTCGGAGTTTCATCGTATTAGATCTGATCTATTGTAGATTTTAGATTTTAGATTTTAGATATTTGGGAAGAAGATTGGTGGCACCAGATGAATGGGATGAATGGGATAGACGAGGAAATGAAAAAAAAGGAATAATAAAAGAAAGGGATACCTATTGATAGAATGAAGAGCATGACTTGATAAAAGTAGATGACTTGAAATCATCATGAATTATAAAGAGTATCAAAATTCCTATAAATGATTATAAATTAACGTACAATTGTTTGGATTTTGAAATATGCCTTCAAGAAGATACCATACTATCCATATAAGTCAACATGGTTCCCGACCAATGTACTCATGTATGAAAAAGCTCAACCTCAACCTCAACCTCCAACCTCACGATAATATCCACATGAAATTAGATAGCCATCTTATCCAAAATCTTTGATACCCCCTTCCCCTTATTTTGCCCATCATCTAATTCCTCAATCAATTTCTTAACCCTCTCCCCTAACGTATTCAGAACTTTTCGACAATACTCGAAACTACCAGTTTGTTCCATATATGCCACTGCATACTTCTTAACTTGTTCATCATCTGGTTTCTGTTTCAGGATGTTGAGAAGAACGAGATTATCTGGCGCGGCTCGAATACTATGAATGATCGGGAAGGAGAATTTCCCCTCGGTCAAATCCTCACATAAACCCTTATTGTGCGAGTATTCAGGGGATGAAAGGTTCTGATAATCGTCTCGAATTTGAAATATGATTCCAATGATGTTAACTAATGGTACACAGTCCCTAGACAGGGGGTTAACATGCTTGTTGATCCTGTGGAGGAGGGGTATTCACCTTGAGGTCTTACTCTCTGCTTGCATGAGCTTGACAGCCAACCTGAAGAGACCGCCCGTTTTATTACCAACCATCTCAAGATAATCCTCTTCCGTGGGACAAGTTAAACTATCTCTCCAAAATAGATCCATACCCTGACCCCTATGAAGGTTCAATAATTCCTCTGTATAAATTGTGATGGCTTGTGGGTTGTTGAGCTTCATGAGTTCTTGCAATGCGCAAAAGTAGACATAATTCGCCGAATTGATGGTTTGCGCTGTACCAAAGATGCTATGCGCCACAGGTAATCCTCGTCGCAATAATGATGAATCCTCGACATCATCCACGAGTAACGATGCTGTGTGCAACATTCCCACAACTTTTGTGATGATCTCCAAACTTTCCGGTGGGACCTCTAACCATTCATTGAATGCCGCGATCAATTGTTTCCTGATATCCTTTCCCGGATGCGCTTCCAGATAATCGTATGGACCGAATAAGATCTTCTCTTTCTCTGGTGACCAAGAGCTACTTCCATGAAAAGCCATATCATTTTTGGAATATTTATTTGGATCTGGAGGAGAACCCCCTTGAATTGAAGGATTCATGGCACCAGCAGATTGAGATTGTGCGGCATGCATCTTGTTTCTCTGACTTATCCAATCACCTTCAGACACAGGGCGTAAAACGGGTTTTGAGATGAGATGATTGATGTTGTTATGACCGGTTGATGAGGTTCGTGGAGGAATCGCGTTTGGAGAAGGAAAGGTTTCGGGAAGCATGATAGAAGGACCTGGTGAAGCTTTAGTTGAAAGGTTGAAGTGAAACATTTTAAACTTTAGTCGGAGGAGGAGTAAGTTGATTGTATGAATGATGGAGAGAGGGAGAGGGAGAGGGAGAGAAGAGAGAAGAGAGAGACAGGTAACCTTATGATTGAATTGAATTTGATTAAATGCTTAAGCAGGAATAGATTTCGGATTTCTTCATTCTAACATACATGATTGATTGATGATGTTTGATTGTTGGTAAGAGTAAGAGTGAGAGTGAGAGTGAGAGTAAGATATTCGTTGACCGAGTAAGATTATATATAGAGAGAGAGAGTATATATATAGAGAGAGAATATATATTGTATAATATATATTGATCACGTTTAGATGATTTTCTTGTAACACTTACTTATTTTGGTATTTTGGTATTTTGGTATTTTGGTATTTTGGTGGTGATCGTGCTTCCAAGAAAAGGGTGGCTTGCTTTGCTTCAAGTTCATGTGTTGAAGAAGATTGATGAGCAATATTATCACTCGAGTATATTTTATATAGAAATATACTATATAAAATTATTGTAGTGGTAGAGTGTATATATTGTTTAATATGCTAAAAGTGGCATATGTGTTCTATTGAGTATATGAGATGGAGACATTTAACTAGATATAGCGCTACACGTGATTATAACAGCCCCTCTATGGTCGAATTCGACCATTAGAATCATATAAAGGAAAAAGCCTTTTAAAAAGCGTTTTTGAAAGCTTTTTAAAATGCTTTTTGATGCTAGTGATTCTATATCTTCCAAACCTTCATATAAACCCAAAACGCATTTTGATTGGTTCGTTCCAAACTTAAAAATCTATACAATTAAACATTTTATAAAAACAATCACTTTTTCCACTATTTTCGATTTCTTAGCGTTGTATATATATCTCAAAGCTTTATTAATTTTTATAACAACAATCTATTATTATTGCAATACTTATATTTCCTTTTGGAAATTCAATATTCTACAATCGTATTGTATCGCGATACAAAAGCTTCTTTAACGCTCTTCGAAATCAAGATCAAACCCTTTATTATAAATTAAAAATCCAAGGTAAATCAATTGTTTTATTAAAATATCAACTCTCTATTCAAAACCAAAAATCCATATTATTCGTAATCTTTTGTTTTCGACTATATCTTTTTGTATAAAGTACTATTGTATGCTAATATATTTAGTTTTGCTATAGAACTTGTTCTTTTGCATTTAATCAATATCACTTTTGTTATCGCAATACAATATAAATATAAATGGCTTTAAAAAGATTTGTTCTTTTAAATCGACAATTAGTTTTTCAAGCTATACAACCTTTTTTGCACCCTCATTTGCAACTATAATCTTAGTTTTCATTGTATAAAGTGCCGTAGATTTTTGCCTATTTGAAAACTATATTATTACACCTTTGTATCGAATAACAACTACTTCTTATATCGATTTTCGATCCGCCTCTAAGCCCTATATAACATTTATAAAAATATCGTAGAAATGTAACAAATACCGTAATCGATTCGAGTAAATTGTATCAACGTTGATTATACTATCAAGGAATTTCAAGAAATGATTTGTAAAGATTAAATGCTTTCTTTCAAAAGCATATATTACTTTTGCAAGCTAACTAATTGGAAACGCGAAATCGCTTTTCGTTTTGTTTATTAAATAAATCCCTGATTCAACAATTTATAAATATAAAGCTTTATCGTTCTCGTTAAATAGCTCCGCTATTGTAGCTGGTTTTAGTATAGTATTAATAGGGAAAAAGAGATTCCGAAATATTAGATTATAGATTTTGAATCATTTCAAAAGCTTTTTGATATATACTTTTTAATATATTTTGAAAAATCTTTAAGCTCTATTCCGCTCGATTTGGATTTTTAAAAAGATTTGTATCGATTTAAGATTTTTACACTTTCATCTTTGACCTATAATCTTTTTGATTATATTGATTATAGATCGTAATCCTAATATTAGTAAATCGTTTATATAAAATAGAATGTATACTTTTTTTTTAATAAATAAATTGAAATCTATTGTTAAAGTTTGTAAACTTATACTTTTAAAAAATAATTTAACTATTTGCTATTATACTTTCAAAGCTTGTTTTAACCCATAAAATGATTTCTTAAGTTTAAAATAATTATTAATAAAATTCAAAGCAAATATCTTTTCAAAGAATTGTAAGATCTTCATTAAGATTTCAATATTAGTTAATTCCTTATTTAAAAACGCTATATCAATGTTTATATTATCGATTTCTAAGTTCTTTTCCATTGCTTTAATAAGAAAAGTTTGCAATATAAAATATCTTGCAACTTCTGCGAATATTTCTATAAAATCGATTTTATATTTTTACAAGAATCCTTTAACTATTAATCTAGCTTTTTTTCTTTCTAGTTTGCTATTTTGATTAAACTTGTTCTATAAAACCTATTTAAACTTCAAAAGTCTTTTTCTTTTTGAAAAGGATCCATTAATCATTTTAAAGGTATTATTGTAACGAAGGTCGTAGGCTATTGAGATCAACACTTAGAATTATAAACTACGGAATAAAGAGACTACGAAATAAAAAAGTTATATACACGAATCGCCTCGCGTAGTATGTTAAGCCAAGCGCCATCTGGTTAGCTGGAACGGAGTAACATTAAAGCGTAACATTACCCCCCCCTTTTGTAAAGTTTGCCCCGAGCTTGTAAACAAACGATTTAAATTGTAAATTGAAATCTCAAAGTATAATACTAGCTTTATTAACAAATTGATTTTTTGCCAAATGCTATATACTAATAGATTCGATAGTTTTCTTTACTCGTTTATAAAGGTAACAATCGTTAATAATATTCTTTGCTAACTTTTCCATTTTACAATCTACTTCTTTTTTATCTAACAAATCCAATTGGTCGTTAACAATACCGGCCAATATAAAAAGTTGTCACGGGATATGGCTATCCCTGGTGTTATTTCTGTACTTCTAGCACATTCCTTACTTTTTTTACTTATCTGTATTTGGGTATACTAGCTTTATTACAATAAAGGCTACATATCCTTTATCGAGGTAATACTTCTATCGAAGCACTATTATTGCCTTATATTACATTTATATATAGACCTCTAGCTATTAAAGTTTGAGATCAAGTCAATTAAGCTTTTCTCTATTATATGAATCTAGTTTTCATTATTTATATTATTAAACTATACTTTTATATTGTCTTTCGATTTCCATTACTGTAATTTATATTATACTATTGCATAATAGTTATAAACCCGGTTAGCTTTTAATATTGCTAATATCTTGTTATTACTTTAGTTAATATTTTTACGATTTTTATATTCTTTTTATTTCTTCAACACTTTCAAATTTTACCACCAATTTTTATTCAAATCTTACCATTTTCATTATAGCGTTTGTTCTTGTTAAGCTCAATACCAACAATAATTGGCCAGAATGGTATATCGAATTACAAAGTCTCTATACTTCATATAATCTTTGGGACATTTTCAATCTTGATATTAAGTTTTTATTTAATTATAAGCTTATCGATTGATTAATTATTTCGGAATCTTTTCCTTCTACCTTTGAAACGGTGGCTAATCAATTGAATCGCGAATGTATTGTAAAATTCGTAAAGGATATCGTTGAATATAAATCTGCTATTGCAAAGTTTATTGTAAACGTTGCTATGGAAAAAGCTTCAAAATGGAAAACTTTTTCTTTAATTCGATTTGAACACTTTGGCTATTTGACTTCGAAGGATGCTTTAGAGGAGTATATGATTCGAAAAGTTGATTATTGCAATTACAAGGAGGAATATAATTCGAAATACAAAAAGTATCGGAATATATATATTTGGATAATTACAACAATTAATTTTGTTTACTTAATAAATCTTCAAATAAGCGCAAAAGATAATTGTACATTTCGATAAATAATAGGCTATTTCAAATTACGTTTTTGTTTTATTAACGATCAAACCATTACAAAAGTTCAAGAGGATTACCTTAATGTATTTGCATTTGTTGTTATCGTTTAAACTAGTGGTACTAAATAAGCTCAAAAGTAATGGATTGTTTATCAAAAAGTGGTAATCTACAATATCTCTAATATCAAAGGATTACTAGTTATCAAGAAGTTCTTTGTTGTAGTCAAAAAGTTCGATCTTTATTGGGTTGAGGGTATACAACGAAGAATTGTTACTACCCCTTTTCACATCGATAAAAAGCTTTTTATTCTTGAACAAATTAAGCAAGATTTTTTTTTGTTAATGCAAAACGCCGAAAGAGTATTTTCTAAAAAAGCTTATATTACACTTTTAAGTTACTTAACTTTACCCAATCCTTTCTTATCCAATCTTTCTTTATCCAATACTTTTTTTTCCAATAAAGCTTTTTGTTTTAATAACAAATTTTTCAATAATAACAAATCCAAATGCTTTTACCGCAAATACGTTAATTCTCGCAAATATTGATACGCTGTTAACGTATACTATTGTTTGCAACAAGTTTTTACGTTTAAAAGTAACGCTTAATACAAAGTTATATTGAGTGATACCGAAGTTCAAAATATTAAAGTATATTTAAAGAACCCAAAATGGAAGAACTTATACAAAGCATTAAAAAAAAAAAGGTTGATTAAATGTTATTAGTAGCTTTAATGCTACTAATAAAAAAGATAAATCGAAACTTTTCCCTTTCTTTGCAACTATTATTAGTATTACATTGATAAAATTTAAAAATACCAATGGTATATACTCTTTCGTTTCACTAACTTTTCCTCATTACTTTTCCCAAAACACTTTTTTTAATAACTATAATACCTTACACTTGATTAACAACGTTAAGCTTTTAAATGAGAATATATATCGACTAATAAATGCCGACGATTTTATTAAATCTACAACCATTTCCTTTCCTATTCTTAGTAAAAGCACTTGTATATTTAAGAACCTTTTATACAACAAGTTCGATTCTAATACTAAAGATTTGATACTCAACGATGTAGCTTTTGTATCAAACTTTTATATCAACTTTATTTCAGAATCTTTTATAAAAAAAAAAAGGGCATGGTTTTGTAGTAACAACGATATATTAAGGATTGGGTTTATAAAGAACAACCGTATATTGATCAATTATATTCGAAAGTATAAACTAATTATTATTAAATATAAACTTATTTCTTTTTCTTATTCTTTTAACTTTTCCCTCGTTTCTATAAATCGCATTGTAATGGTTTATTCGATTGCTTTTCGTTAAATCAACTAATCGTATCGATATTTACATAATCAACCTATCCCAAAAAAAGATTCTAACAAGCTTTGGTATAAAAAAGCAGGATATCTAAGCAAAAAAACTTTAAAGTATTTAATCCGTATAGCTAAAGGAATTAGAATTAAAAGAATTGCTAGGATCGATTGCATTGATTGTATTACTATACACACAAAGCAAATCGTTTTACGCAAACCTAATAATTCTTTTTCCCCAAAATCTTTCTACAAAATCCAATAAAATCTCTTTGATTTTCCTTGTGAATATATTGGCGCTTCTTGGCTACTAATTATTAAAGATATATTTAATAACAAAATATTCTTTTTCATTTTAAACCAAAAGACATATATCGAAGTTTTCGAAATACTACAAAACTTTGTAACGTAGATTCATCGCAAATATAGATTTAATATTATCGTTATAAAGCAAAATAACAATATATCGATTATTGATATTAAAAACATTACCATTTTCGAAAATTAAATCATTAAAAAAAACTTTGAATTTAAACTTTTACCTTTTCATACATACAAACCTAACAACGGTGTTGAATATGTAGATTAAGAAATTATAACAAAATAGATTAAAATGAGAATCTTTTCAAAACTACCCAACAAAATGTAAATGAAGGCAATGCAAACCGTTATTTATCTTTATAATATAAATCCTTTAAAAAACAAAGACTTCAAATGTTTAAATAAAATTCTTGATTCCTGGTTTTGTCAATATTTCCAACAATACAATCCTAACTTTGCTAAATTTGCTATAAATGATTTGAAACTTGATTAAAACGGTATATATTGCTACGATTATCGTACGTACTTATTGAATAAAAAAAAAGAAGCTAATATAAAAAATAAATAATATAAAACTAATCCGAAAGTTTACATTAAGTATTTGGTTAAATATGTGCCTGGAATGTATATCTACAGGATCTGGATTCCGAAACTTAACAAAGTTATTATTACTCGGAATATCATTTTCGACAAATATTATACTTATAGAATAAACAAAGCTTATAGCATTATTAATATTATATTCGATTTTGATCTCAAAAATCTTATCAAAAAACTTAATATTCTCAAAGAAACAAATATTGATAAAACTATATTCAACTACAAATCAAATGATTTAATTTCAATTATAAACAAAAAGGATATAGATATTCCCAAAGCCATATACACTCTAAAAACTTTTATCGGGATATCAACCTCGAAAATGGATTTAAAGAGTATTAAGATATTGATATTTTTTGAGCTGGTTTCTTTATCTAGTAATAAAGATTATAACAATTTAAAAAAACCTTTTCTATCGATTTTACAAACTTTGAAACTTATAAAAAGGGTAAAACCTAATATTAAAATATAACCAGATCGTTTGATATCAACAATTGAGGATATATTAGATAGTGATTAAGTTAATCCCATTAATCGTAGATCTTTATACTTTCCTATTGCATTTTTAATTACTTAAAGCAATAGAATGGACTACGAAATTATTGAAGTACTAATTCAAATTCAAAATCAAATTTATAATTCCTAGAATAAAGATTTAGTAATTGCTAATAAAACATCTAATATTCCAAATCAAATGGAGGACAAAACAGAATCTCAATACAGATCGCTTTTGGTTGAATTAATAAAAGTCTTTACGCCTTATGAAATTGAAAAACTAGTTATACCTCTTCGATTTTCACCAAAAATATATACGATAAAAGAATATCAAAATCAATATGCTTTAGTTTTTGATCTTTATTGTTTTTTCAAATAAGCTCAAACAATTCAAATAAAAATATTTAAAACTAATCTTAATCTAAACAAGTTCCAATTATTTTCTAACTACCAATTTGATCGTTTTGATCAATTTGTTAGTTGATTATGTTTTATACAACACTTTTAACGTTTATATCAATGGAATATTGAAAATAAATCGATTAATATATTTATTGGAACTATTATTGCACAATTTTTAGAATCAATTCGAAGTAATAATCTTTTGAACAAATTCTATGATACCTTTTAACTAGATCAAAATGATTTAGATGATTTGAAGGAAAAGAATAAGTTTATTATACTTTATAATGTTATTACTTTTACAATCAATTTCAAACTAACCCCTTTTTTGCTTTCAAAATCTTCAAATGTTTTTCCAAAAATGTTCAAATCTATCGCACTATTATTTTCTTGTTTTTATAATCAACTAAACAAACATGTTTTTGGATTTTGATTCAAAAAGAATTGTAATAAAGAAATTAAAAACTTTAAAAACAAACAAACCTGAAGGGAAATCGAAACAGGGTCGAGTAGTATTTGTTTGATTTCTTTTTAGTGGATCTTTGATTACAAAAACAACTTTAAAGGGTATATAAATCGATACTACTTACATTTAATAGTTCGAAAAGATCTTCAAAACAAAAGCATAATCGAATTTACCTACATCGCAACTCTCGCCGTTAGGTCATTTCGTATTATAATAGCTATAATTGCTAAATACAATTTGGAAACCAAACAATTTGATATTATTAATACTTTCGTTAATGTTATAAGAAACTCTAATGGTGTTTCTGTAATATACCTACTTCCAAATGGGTATAAAATGCTTAGTAAGTATGTTATTATTGATTAAACTCTATATGGTTTCTAAGATTTATTTGCTTTGTAGTATAAAGAATTTACTATTATCTTTATGTCTTTTAGCATGGTATAATACAAAAAGAAACCGTGTATTTATATGATTTAGAACAAATATATTTCAATATTTTTTTTTATAAACAATATTTAAGTTATTTATTACAGAAAATACATCAAAACAACCTACAAAATTATCGAAGAAATTAAAAAGAAATATAAACTATACGATTTGGGTAATACTTTATGGTTTTTGAAAATTCGAATTATAAAGAATCGAAAGCTACGCAAGCTTTGACTAGTTCATAATACCTATATATCCAAAATAGCTAAGAAATTCGACTTCGCTAATGGCAGCGCCACTACCCCTTTACCCACTATGATATTTACTAAATACAAAAGAATCGTAGTTCTCTCTTTTATAAAGGTTTATTAGGAAAAGGTTAGCTTTGTACTTTATACAGTTATTACCATTCAACCAGATGTTGCTTTTGTAGTTTTTTAACTAAATCATTATTTAACTAATCCATCGAAGAAGCATATAAGAGCTATAAATTATTGTTTACAATACTTATAGAATACGAAGTATTTAAGCTATAAATATAACGGAGATCTATTACCTCAACTTTTATCCTACTCCGATATTTCTTTTGCGGATAATCCTGATTCTAAACAATCCTTACAAAAATATATTATATTTTTATTTAAAAGCCCTATTATTTGAAAAGCTTTTTGTTAAACTATTGTTACGCTAAGAGCATGAGGCACGTGATAATCACGTGTTTATAGAACACTGTAATCCCACGTAGGCCTTGGATCTTTCGGGAGTAGGCGCATAGGCATTCTACTCACTTTTCGATCAATTGGAGCTAAAAAGCTTCGAAGCGCTAAGAGCTTAGTATATTACTAATTAAGCAAGTTTTTAAGGTTAATATAAACGCTTTATGCGTTATTATATTAATATAATATTAGATCTTTTTAATTAGTATACTAATCTCTTTTAGGATTATTTAAACTTATAACTACTAGTATACTATAATATTAGAGATCATTATATTGTAGATCTATAATATTATAAATCATTATATTATAGATCCTTAAGATTTTAGAGTCAGATGATGATTACGTGGAATTACGTAAATATAGGTATATTAGGAACAAAAGGATCCTATATTTAGAGAGACAATAATATAATCATTGTTTTATATCTATATCTTTATCCCTTTCAAATATCCTTTTATATATTCGTAACTATCCTTTGTAATAGTTATAAGCCCGGTTTGTATTCGAAATCTTTGTAACAATTATAATTCGAATATCGATATTATATAATTTCTCTTTTCCCTTTAATCCTCAATCATTTTTTATTACATTTCTATTCTTTATAATCATCCTTTTCATTATATCAAATATTATTTTTAATAGCCGAGCGGATTGGTCCCTTTGGTATTTATCACTTAAAAACGTTAATTGCTTTAAGTATATTTGGAATAATATCAATTCGGATACCCTTGATTTTTCCAATTACCAATTTCGTGATTGGTTAAGCGCTAATTCATTCCAAACCCTTTCTATAGACATTATAATTTTTGAAAAGAATCGTAAACGTTATAATCAATATGCCATGGACTTTGAAACCTACAATTGATATGCTATTGATATCGAAATAAGTAGAATATTTAAACCTAAACTTTTTGCGAATTTTATTCTTGTTATATTGAAGGATTTTTCAAAAACTTTCTTATTTATAAAAAAGATCTATAAGATTTAAAAAAATAAATACAACCAAAATCATAGTAATTTCCGTTATATATTCGATTGAATTATATCTATAATCGATTTATTATACGCTTTAGAAATCTTTTAGAATATTATACAAAATCGTACTTTAAAACAAATTATTGTTTATCTATATATAAAGATTGCTTCTATTAATTCAACAATCCTAAAGATTATTCAAACCAAATATATCGATCATTTGAATAGTATATACAATAAACAAATCAACCCGGTTAAATAATATAAAAAATGAAAATTACTTTATATCAAAGTATTGGTTTACAATCTTTTAAAGATCAAAGGAATTTGTAGATATAAACAATTCCTGAAAGCATTTAATAAACTAGCCCCAAATTGATCGAAGCAATAACTAATTATATTGAATATTAAAGATAAAAAAGGATGCTATATTATTATTCTAGAACAATACAATAGTTTTTTCGTTAATTATATTAATCGAATAGATTGTAATCTATTGTTAAAAAGATTCTTTGCTATTCAAAGATTAGGATTTCAATAACCATTTGAATTAAAGCAACAATTGAAAAGCAATAATGCTACTCAGCATTATCCTTATAAAGAAAATCAATCAGTTGATTCAGGTCATTGTTATAAGTCGAACGAATACTATATAGTTGAACTAGCCCTTACCAGTAAATACGTTAAACAATTTATTTAGATTATTAGTGAAAAGCAAATTAAGAAAATCAACGAATATATTAAAAATAAAAAATATAACAATCTTCGAAATATTCTATTCAAAAAGGGATGGCTTTTTATTATTTAGATTAATTAACCTTATGGATTTTTACAAAGAAAAGATTTCTATAATATTACTTTTTGCATTATCGATCTAAACAAATGTATTAGCGCTTTTGCTATATTTATAATCATTTTCATATATATACTAACAAACTGTATTTTGTTGAATAATTGTAATACTATGTATATTATCAACAATGTAAGCTTTTTAATAAACGGAAAGTACATTTTTAACAATATCTTGGACTATATTAAAACAGAATCATCAAACTTGCCAATAATTGGTTATAGCGAAAAAATAATCAAAAGAATTTTGCTAAATAGTATAGATCTTATATTAATTAATATTGTATTTGTTTTTAGTTTTCATATTAATCTTGTATTCGAAACCTTACTTTGTAATAAAAATGCTTAGTTTGATGGATTTGATGTTATTATTAGGATCGGCGATTAGGTTAATAGTATTATTATCGTTTAATGTATTAGAAAATATAACTTTATCTTTTTAGAATACAATGTTTGTTTTAATTATTCTGATGAATCTAATCTTTCTATAAACATAAATATTATAATGCCTACCGAAAACCAAAAAATTAACAAATATTTCCTTCGATTATACAAAATAGTAAAACCTTAGCTAGAATTAAACAATTTATAATATAAAAGATTAAAGCATTTTAGCAAAGAAATATTGGAATATTTAATTAGAATGGCTAAAAGAATATAAATTAAAAGAATTATTTGGATAAAATGCATCGATTGTTTATACATTTACGCTAAACAAATTGTTTTACGCTTATTTAATGATTATCAATTATTTAAACCTTTTTATAAAGTTTAATAAGATTTGTTCGATTTTCCCTGTATTTATAATGAAATGTTATAGTTGTTAATAATCAAGGATATATACAATGAAAAGATCTTTATTTTTGCATTGATCCAGAAAACGTATAATAAGGTTTTTAAAGTTTTAAAAAACTTTGTTATATAGGTTTATTACAAATATGATCTTTACATTATAATAATTAAACAAAACAATAATATATCTATAATAAAGATCAAAAATAATATTGTATTTAAGAAATAAATTTTTGAAAAAGGTATAAAATTTGAATTTTCCTTTTCCTTTATATATAAATCTAATAAAGAAATAGAACGCATAAAATAAAAAATTATTATTAAACAGATTAAAATGTGCATTTCAATTAAATTACTGAATAAAATATGAGTAAAGATTACTTTTGCCGTTATATACCTTTATAATATTAGTTTATTGAAAACAAAGGATTGGAAGTACTTTAATAAAATAATTGATTTTTGGTTTAAACAATACTATAAATAGTATTTATTGTTGTTGTTACAAAAGATCACTAATAATCTTCGTTTCGATTAAAATGTAATATATAGATATAATTGCCGCATATATTTTTTAAATAAAAAAAGAAAAACTAGGATTAAAGTAAAATAGTATAAAACTAATCCGCAAATATATATTGAATATTTGATCGGATATATTTTTGTTATAGCAATCTTCTATATTTGGATCTTTATATTCAATAAAATTATTATTATACAAAATATTAGATTCGATAAAAGATTTGTTTATGGAAACGATCTTTGTAGCAAGATTATTAACGCTATACTAGTTCAAATGATTAAGGATTTGATTGTTGAATTGGATATTCAGCAAATGGAATCGCTAAATGATATTATTTTAGAGAATGTAAATAATGAACTTATTAAAGGACTTGTACAAAGAGAGCTTAAAACCATGTATACTTTTGGTTTTAATTATAAAAAACGTTTTGGGTTTTCGACTTTAGGAGTAATTAAAGATCAAAAAGGTTAAAAGAATTTAATAATAAAATCTTTGCTATTTACCTCAATTTATAATAATAAGCATAGCACTTTATTAAATCCCGATATAGTTATAGAAATTAACGAATTAACATTGGTTTTTAGTGAACCAAGATCTTTATTAGTTGTATTTACAACAAAGAATAAAAACCTACTTAAAATAATTAATTTATAGAAAGCTTATATAAACTTTAATTATGAAGAATTAATAACTCCACTAAAACTATTAATATTAATATTAAATAGTATTCTTAAAAACAATAAATCGAATGATTATTCGATTTTCAATAACGAAGAAGAAGATATAATATTGCCTTTTATAGAAAGGAATATATTTAAGAAATCTCTTTCGCCATTTATATTTAACAAAATTATTAAACAGTTATATATCTTATAGATAAAGATTTTTAGGTTTAACATTAATATTAAGAAGTATATTAAATTCGATATATTTAACAATATTGATATAATCCCCGATTATATAAAGTATCAAATAATAGATTATACTAAACGTTTAAATTGTTTGCGTTAATAAGCAAATGATTATTACAAAACTAATATTTTCATTGGTATTATAATTACTCAATCATGCGGATTTAGAAATGGATTTCAATGATTAAATGATTTCTATAACACTTTCTGGTTTAATAAACAAAAGGATAAATTAAATAAACAAAATGATAAATTCATTATTATATATAACATAATAATTGCTGCAATAAAATATAAACCGATAATCACGCTTTTGATTCAACCTAAGGTTACGAATCTTCTATAAATATTAAAATCAACAATACCATTACTATTAAGGTTCTTTCATAATCTTAAAACTTATATATTTGGATATTGATTCAAAATGGATTATGACTGCGAGATTAAAGTATTATAAAATCAAAGCATTTGGCGAGAAATTGATATAATATCGGCTAAATCAAAGCCTATTCTATTTCAATAAATATTTATTTATAAAAATAATCAAAGCGATTATATTAATTATTGCAAATCACAATTAATGATTAAAAGAGATTTTTAGGATATAGCGATAATCGAATCGATTTATACAATTATACTTGCTATGCAATCCTTTCGTATAATAATAGCAACAATAGCAAAGAATAATTTTGAAATAAAGCAATACAACATTGTAAATATTTTTGTTAATACATTTTGAGATTCTATTGGGAATCCAGTTATATACTATATACCAAATAGGTATAAAGTACCTGATAAATCTATTATTTTCGATTATACGTTATATAGCTTAAAAGACTCCCTTACATTTTGATATAAAAAGTTTATAAGTATACTTATTAGTCTGAAAATAGTAAAATGTAAAGAAAAGCTTTATATCTTTATATCTCTTGATTTCCATATCTTCATTTTGTTTTTTATTAACGATATCTAAATGATTTATTACAAAAGATATAAATATCAAAAAAATCAAATAATGAATGGAATCAAGGCTAAATATAAACTTAAAGATTTCGGCGATATTTAATAGTTTCTAAAGATTCGAATCACTAAAAATCAACAATTTAAGAAATTGTAATTAATATACAACATTTATATTAATAAGATCGTTTGCAAGTTTGGTTTTACAAAGGAAAAAGCAATTATATCATTTTCAATTATAGTATTCGAGAAAAATAAAGATATAGTTTTTCTTTTTAAAGTAAAAGAATATTAGAAAAAAGTTGAATTAATTTTGTATTCGGCTATAACAATTAAAATCGATTCAATGTTTCCTTTTTTCAAATTAAACAAATATAGTATTAACCTTTCAAAGAATCATTTTATAGCAGCAAATCATTATATTATATATTTATACGGATTTCGATATTTCTTTATTTGCTATGGGGATAATTATATATTTCAAATAATGATTTTTTCAAATACTTTCTTTGCAAATAATATAGTTATTTAGAGATCCTTTTAAAACTATATAATTATATTATATAGTAATGTTATTGTATGGAAAACCACAAAACAAAATATAATTATTATTTCGATTATAGAGGCAAAACTTTTAAATATGAAAAGATCAATTAAAAAAGCAATAGCAATATTGCGGCTTTTAAAAAAAATCAAAGTATTAGTAAAGGAGCCTATTAATATCTTTTGTAATAATATTTAAACGATCCGATTGATAATTAGTGAGAATAAAAGAATCTTTATTAAATTTAAATATATGAATATTCAGAATATATAGCTTTGTTAAAAATACGTTAATAAACGATTTCTAATTATATATTTGTTAACTACCGATATACTAGTAAATAGGTTTATTAAGAATCTTATTAAACAAAAGTTTAAACATTTTGTTAAATTAATCAATATGCAAAACGTTAAGGATCGAATTATAAAGGTTATTAAATGATCGATAATCATATAGTATTTATATAAATTAATATTACAATACTTTCCCTATACCCTACTACCCCAACCCTTACTCTCTACCCCTACTTCAAGGAAACTCATTTCCAAGCAACCTTTTCATCATCACCACTACCCATCTTCTTCTCCTTCCTTTTCCTCTTTATCTTTGCCACCGCAAAATAATCCTTCAAAGTATACCCGTTTTCAAAGGAATTCGCTTTTAATGTAGATATACTTTATATCGATTTCAAAACCATTTAAAAATCGATGTACTTCAAAACGCTTTGAAAAACAACCCGAAAATGTTTTACCTCTTATAATTATATAGTTAACAATTATAATATAAAACGAAAAAAAGGTATTATATTTTTTCATTGTTACCAGCTTTCATAACCAAAAAATCATTCGCTATTGTATACAAATGTATCAATAAAAGCCGATATATATATGTAAAATATTAATAATATTAAACTTTTTGGGAATCTATGTTTTTATAATAAATTCTATTTCTTTGCTTAACAATCAACAACTTTATATATTGCATATATGGATAAAGATTCCTTGGCCTTTTAAACTAAATCTTTTTGGCGAAAGTACAAAAAGCTGTTGTAGGAAAAATAATAAAAATAAAAAATACCATTTCAAACCTTTTATTGTTCAACTTATTATTTTGTTCAACCCTTATAAAATCAAAACCAAAGTTTTTATTAGAATCCTATGAAATGTAAATGATATACTACTAAAATGATTATAATATTTACTTTTCGATGAAGCAAGGAATCTTCATCCTTATCCTTATTTTGATCCTTATCCTTATCCTCATTATCACCCTCGCCAAAACCGGCTCGAAAAGGACGAAAAAGAAGGAAATCGAAAGAATAAAAAAAAGGGAAACGAAAAAGCGAAAGGCGATAATAAAAGCGATGGAAAAAAGGAACGAGAATATGAAAGGAATATCCCGAGAACAACTTAAAAGGATCAAAAAAAGAAAAAGAAACAAAAGGAGAAGAAAAAGCAAAAAGAGTAACAAAAGCAAAAAAAGAAAGAAAAGGAGAAGAAGAGATGCAACAGCGAAAGGCAATTAAAGCTTCCCAAACATAGGAAAGATTCCCGGCCCGGGAGTTGTGATCACAATAGAGTATATTGATAATGATATTGTTGGTGATGTTGTTATTGATATAGTTATTGTTGTTGCTGTTGTTGGTATTTGTCCTTAAGAAATCGAAGGATTAAAGGATTAGAGCTACAATTAAATACTTATGCGATGAAAATCGCAATAAAACAATAATACACTACAAAACGATTAAATACAACAAATATACAATAAATGCCCTTAACTATAGCCATTATTGTTTATAAAATCGATGATCTAAGCATTCATAGAATCATATAGAATTATTTACTTATACAACTACCTATAAAGAAATTGCATATACATCATTAGATTAGTTTCCGTTTGTTTGTTTATATCAACAAAAGATTACGCGAATAACGTATAATTATAAATTCATTTATTATGTTTGCTTTATAATTAGATTATATATTGCGCATATGATCTAGGGGGTATATCACGTTAAAAGTATAAAGCACGTGATAATCACGTGTTTATAGAACACTGTAATCCTATATAGGTTTCGGATTTTTCAGGAGTAGGTATATAAACACTTTACCCACTTTTTGATCAACTGAAGCTAAAAAGCTTCGAAGCGCTAAAAACTTGGCATACTACTAATTGAGCAAGTTTCTAAGGTTAATATAAACGTTTTATACGTTATCATACTAATATAGTATTGGATTTTCTCAATTAGTATACTAGTTTTTTTTAGGATCATTTAAATTTATAACTACCAGTATACTATGATATTAAAGATCATTATACTATAGATTTATAATATCATAGATTATTATACTATAGATTTTTAAGATCTCAAAGTTAGATGATGATCATGTGGAATCACGTGAATATAGGTATATTAGGAACGAAAGGATTCTATATTTAGAGAGACAACAATACAATCACTGTTTTATACCTATATCTTTATCCCTTTCAGATATCCTCTCATATATTCGTAGTTATTCTCCGTGATAACTATTGTTATTATATCTACTACAAAAGCAAAGCTTTTAAATATTGAATGCACTACTAAAGAGATTATAACTACTTTTAAACTTTTAAAAAAGGTTAATTTAATAATACAAAAACCTATTACAATTTATTATAATAATACTCAAACTATTCGTTTTATTATTGAAGAAAACAAACGTATTATTACAAAATTGCATTACGTTGATATTCAAAATATATAGCTTTGTTAGGAATACACAAATCAAAAGTTTTTAGTATCCTATTTGGCAACTAAAGATATACCTATAAATGAATTAACAAAAAATTTGAGTTATTAACTATTCGAAAAGTTTATATCGTTAATTAATTTACAAGATATTAAGTTATGCATTATAGAAATCGATTAAATCTTGTATTTTAACATTATATAACCTACATGTCACGCTAAAAGCATGAGGCACGTGATAATCACGTGTTTGTAAAACACTGTGATCCCACATAAGCCTCGGATCTTCCGGGAGTAGACGTATAAGCACCCTACTCACTTTTCGATCAATTAGAGCTAAAAAGCTCCGAAGCGCTATAAACTTGGTATACTATTAATTAAACAAGTTTTCTAAAGTTAATATAAACGTTTTATACGTTATTATATTAATATAGTATTGGATCTTCTCAATTAGTATACTAATTTTTTTTAAGATTATTTAAACTTATAACTATCAATATACTATAATATCAAAGATTATTATAATATAGATTTATAATATCATAAATCATTATACTATAGATCTTTAAAATCTTAAAGTCAGATAATGATCACATGGAATCACGTGAATATAGATATATTAAGAACAAATGGATCTTATATTATAAAAAACAAATAACAATACAATTATTGTTTTATACCCATACCTTTATCCCTTTCAAATATCCTTTTATATATTCGTAGTTATCCTTTATAATAGTTATAAGCCCGGTTTGTACTCGAAATCTTTACAATAACTACAATTCGAATATCGATATTATACAATTTCTCTTTTCCCTTTGATCCTTAATCATTTTTTACTACATTTCTATTATCCTTAATCATCCTTTTCATCATATCAAAAATCACTCTGAACAACCGAACAGATTAATCCCTTTGATACCTATCCCTCAAAAACGTTAACTACTCTAAGTACATCTGGAATAATATAAACTCAAATTCTCTTGATTCTTCCAATCCTCTATTTCGTGATTAATTAAATATGAAACTACTTCAAGCTTTTAATATACATCATATAATTTTTGAAAAAGATTATAAACGTTAATATAAATATACAATAAACTTGAAAGCTTATAATCGATATATTAATCTTAACGTTGAAATAGATGGAATGCTTAAACCCGAACTCCTTGCGAATTCTATCCCTATAACAATTAAAGATCTCTCATCAACCTATTTGCTTATAAAGAAGATTTACAAGACTTAAAAGAGTAAATATAATCAAAATTATAGTAACTTCCGCTATATATTCGATTGGATTATATTAACCATCGATTTATCCTACACTTTGGAAATCTTTTAGAAGGTTACGCAAAACTGAACCTTGAAACAAATTATTACTTAGTTACAAATAAAGATTGTTTTTATCGATTTAACAATTCTAAAGACCATTTAAACTAAATACATCGATTATTTAAACAATATTTGCATTAATAAAATGGATCCAATAAAATGATATAAAGAATGGGAATCTTTTTATGCTCAAACTTCAACTTATAATCTTCTAAAGATTCAAAAAATCTACAAATATAAATAGTTCCTGGAATTATTAAGCAAATTTGCGTTTAATTGGTTGAAACAATAATTAATTACTTTGAATATCGAAGATAAGAAAGGATACCACATTATTACTCTAGAACAATATAATAGTCTTTTTGCCAATTATATAGATTATATAACTTGTAACTCTTTGTCAAAAAGATTCTTTTTTACCTCTAAACCTACACCTCAACAAATTATTGGATTTAAAAAGGCTAAGAACGTTACTTAACATTATCCCTATAAAGATAATCAACTAATCGAACACGGTTATTGTTTTAAATCAAAAAAGTACTAAATTATTGAATTAGCTTTTACCAATAAATACATTGAATAACCTACTCAAGCTATTTCTAAAAAGCAAACTAAAGAAATTAATAAACGTATCAAAAAAAAAAGATTCAACAATCTTCGAAATGTTTTATTCAAAAAGAGTTGAATCATTAATGCTTAAGTCATTCAATCTTACAGATCTTTATAAAAAAAGGATTTTTACAACATTGCCTTTTGCATTATCGATCCAAACAAATGTACTAACGCTTTTACTATACCTATAATCATTTCTATATATATACTAGCAAACTGTACTTTATTGAATAATTGCAATACTATACATATTATTAACAATGCAAACCTTCTAATAAACGAAAAGTATATTCCTAGCGATATCTTGAATTATATTAAAACAGGATTATTAAGTTTGCTAATAGTTAATTATAACAAAAAAGTAATTAAAAGAATTTTGTTAAATGGTGCGGATTTTACATTAATTAATATTGCATTTGTTCTTGGTTTTTATATTAATCTCGTATCCGAAACTTTACTTTGTAATAAAAATACTTGATTTAATGGATTTGATGCTATTGTTAAAATCGACGATTAGGTTAATAGTATTATTATCGTTTAATATATTAGAAAGTATAACTTTGTTTTTTTAGAATATAATGTTTATTTCAATTATTTTGATAAATTTAATTTTTTTGTAAATATAAATATTATAATGCTTATCGAAAACCAAAAGATTAACAAACATTTCCTTCGATTATACGAAACAATAAAACCTTGATTGAAATCAAGCGATTTGTAGTATAAAAAATTAAAGCATTTTAGCAAAGAAACATTGAAATATTTAATTAGAATGGTTAAAAAAATACAGATCAAAGAAATCATTTGAATAAAATGCGTCGATTGTTTATATATATACGTTAAACAAATTGTTTTACGTTTATTTAATAATTATTAATTATCTAGATTTTTTTATAAAGTTCAATGGGATTTGTTCGATTTTCCCCATGCTTATAACGAAATGTTATAATTATTAGTAATCAAGGATATATACAATGGAAAAATCTTTACCTCTATATTAATCCAAAAAACGTATAATAAGATTTCTAAAGTTTTAAAAAACTTTGTTATATAGATTTATTGCAAATATGGTTTTTATATTGTAATGATTAAACAAAACAATAATATATTTGTAATAGAGATTAAAAGTAATATTGCATTCGAGAAATGGATTTTCGAAAAAAGTATAGAATTTGAACTCTTTCTTTCTTTTATATATAAATCTAATGGAAAAGCGAAATATGCAGAATAAGAAATCATTATTAAACAGATTAAAATGCGCATTTCAATTGAATTGTTGAATAAGATATAAATAAAAGCCGCTTTTGCTGCTATATACTTTTATAACATTAGTTTATTGAAAACAAAGAATTGAAAATGTTTTAACGAAATAATTGATTTTTGGTTTAAATAATACTACAAATAGTATTTATTATTATTGTTACAAAAAATCATTAACAATCTTTATCCCGATTGGAGTGCGATATATAGGTATAATTGCTATGTATATCTTTTGGACAAAAAAAGAGAAATTGGGATTAGAGTAAAATGGTATAAAACTAACCCGCGAATACACATTGAATATTTAATTGGATATATTTTTGTTACAGCAATCTTCTATATCTAGATTTTTATACTCGATAAAATTATTATTATACAAAATGTTAAATTCGATAAAAGATTTGTTTATAAAAACGATCTTTGTAGCAAAATTGTTAATATTATACCAATTCAAATAATCAAGGATTTGGTTGTTGAATTGAACATTTAATAAATGGAATCGCTGAATAGTATTATTTTAGAGAATATAGATAATGAACTTATTGAAAAACTTATACAAAAAGAATTCGAAACCATATGCACTCTTGATTTTAATTATAAACGCTTTGGATTTTCGATTTTAAAGGTAATTGAAAATCAAAAGGATTAAAAGAATCTGGTGATAAAATCCTCGCCATTTACTTCAATTTATGATAATAAGTATAACACTTTGTTAAATCCCGATATAGTTATAGAAGTTAACAAATTAACGCCGATTTCTAGTGAACCAAGATCCCTATTGACTATACTTACAACGAAGAATAAAAGCTTGCTTAAAATGATTAATTCACGGAAAGTTCGCATAAACTTTGGTTATAAAGAATTAATAACTCTACCAAAACCATTAACACTAGCGTTAGATAATATTTTTAAGGACAATAAATCGAATGATCATTCGATTTTCAATAACGAAAAGAGAGATACAATGTTGCCTTCTATAAAAAGAAATATATTTAAAAGATCTCCTTCGCTATTTATATTTAACAAAACTATTAAACGATTATATATTTTGTAGATAAAGATTCCTAAGCTTAATATTAATATTAAAAAGTATACTAAATTCGATACGCTTAACAATATTAATATAGTCCTCGATTATATAAGACATCAAACAACAAACTATACTAAACATTCAAATTGTTTGCGTTAATAAGCAAATGGTTATTATAAAACTAACACTTTCATTAGTACTGTAATTACTCAATCATATAGATTCAGAAATAGACTTCAACAATTAAATAATTTCCATAATATTTTCTGGTTTAATAAGTAAAAGAATAAACTAAATAAACAAAATGGTAAATATATCACTATATATAACATAATAATTGTCATAATAAAATATAAACCGATAATTACGCTTTTGATTTAACCCAAAATTATAAATCTTTCACAAATGCTAAAATCAACAGTACTATTACCATCGAGGTTTTTTTATAATCTTAGAACTTATATATTTGAACATTGGTTCAAAATGGATTATAATTACAAAATTAAAGTATTACAGGATCGAAGTATTTAGCGAGAAATTGAAACAATATCGGCTAAATCAAAGCTTATTCCATTTCAATAAGTATTTACTTATAAGAATAATCAAAGTGATTATATCGATCGCTATAGATTACAATTAATAATCAAAAGAGATCTTTAGAATACAACAACAATCGAATCGATTTATACAATTACATTTGCCGCATAGTCTTTTCATATAATGATGGCAATAATAGCAAAAGATAATTTTGAAACAAAGTAATACAACATTATAAATACCTTCGTTAATGCATCTCGAAATCCCATTGGGAATCCAGTTATATATCATATACCAGATAGGTATAAAGTATTTAATAAATCCATTATTCTCGATTGTACATTGTATAGCTTGAAAAACTCCCTTGCATTTTAATATAAAAAGTTTATAAATATACTTATCAACCTAAAAATGGTAAAATGCAAAGAAAAGCTTTGCATCTTTATATCTTTTGATTTCCATGTATTTATCTTGTTCTTTATTAACGATATCCAAATGATTTATTACAAAAAGTATAAACATCAAAAGAATTAAATAATGAATGGAATCAAAACTAAATATAAGCTTAAAGATTTTGGCGATATTTAATGGTTTTTAAGGATTCGAATCACTAAAGATCAATAACTTAAGAAATTGTAGTTAACATACAATACCTATATCGACAAAATCGCTCGCAAATTTGATTTTACAAAAGAAAAAGCAGTTATATCACTATTGATCATAGTATTCGAAAAGAATAAGGATATAGCTTCTCTCTTTAAAATAAAAGAATATCAAAAAAAAGTTGAATTAATTTTGTATTCGATCATAACAATTAAAGTCGATTTAGCGTTCCCTTTTTTCAAACTAAGCGAATATAGCATTAACCCTTCAAAGGATTATTTTATAACAGCAAATCATTGTATCGTATATTTATACGAATCTCGATACTTTTCTATTTGCTATAAGAATAATCATATATTTTAAATAATAACCTTTTCAAATGCTTCCTTTGTAGATGATATAATTACTCGAAGATCCTTTCAAAGCTATATAATCATATTGTATAATAATGCTATTGTATGGAAAGCTACAAAACAAAATATAATTACTACTTTGATTATAAAAACAAAACTTTTAAATATAGAAAGATTAACCAAAAAAGCAATAGCAATATTAAAACTTCTAAAAAAGATTAAGGTATTGATGAAGAAGTTTATTAATATCTTTTGCAACAATACTCAAACGATTCGATTAATAGTTAAAGAGAATGAAAAAATCTCTATTAAACTTAAGCATATAGATATTTAGAATATATAGCTTCGTTAAGAATACACTAATAAGCGATTCTTAATCACGTATTTGCTAATTGCCGATATATCGACAAATGGGTTTATTAAAAATCTTACTAAACAAAAGTTTGAACATTTTGTTAAACTAATCAATATACAAAACGCTAAGGATCGAATTATAAAGGTTATCGAATAATCAATAATTATATGGTATTTATACAAATTAATATTATAATACTTTTCTTATACTTTATTACTTCAATCTTTACTTTTTATTTTTATTTCAAAAAAGCTTATTTTCAAGCAATTTTATCATCACCATTATCCATCTTCCTTTTTTTTCTTTTTTTTTTTCTTTTTGCTATTGCGAAGTAATCCTTTAAAGCATACCTACTTCCAAAGAAATCCGCTTTCAATATAAACATACCCCGCGTCGACTCCAAAGCCATTTGAAGATTGATATACTTCAAAACGCTTCGAAAAGTAGTTTGGAAATGCTTTACTTCTTATAATTATATAGTTAGCGATTATAATATAAAGCGAAAAGGGAGTATTATATCTTTTCGTTGTTATTAGCTTTTATAACTAAGAAATTATTTGTTATTATATACAAATATGCTAACAAAAGCTAATACATATGCGTAAAGTATTGATAACACCAAGCTTTTTAGAAATCCGCGTTTTTATAGCAAATCCTATCTCTTTGCTTAACGATCAATGATTTTATACATTGCATATATGGATAGAGATTCTTTGGCCCTTTAAATCAAGTTTTCTTGATAAAAGTATAGAAAGCTATTGTAAAAGAAATAATAAGAATAGAAGATTGTCACGCTAAGAGCATGAGATACGTGATAATCACGTGTTTATAGAACATTGTGATCCCACGTGGGCCTCGGATATTTCGGGAGTAGGCGTATAAACACTCTACTCACTTTTCGATCAATTGGAGTTAGGAAGCTTCGAAGCGTTAAGAGCTTGGTATATTACTAATTGAGCAAGTTTTTAAGGTTAGTATAAACACTTTATGCGTTATTATACTAATGTAGTATTGAATCTTTTCAATTAGTATACTAGTTTCTTTTAGGATCATCTAAACCTATAATTACTAGTATACTATGATATTAAAGATCATTATATTGTAGATCTATGATATTATAGATCATTATATTGTAGATCTTTAAGATCTCAAAGTTAGATAATGATTATGTGGAATTATATAAATATAAGTATATTAGAAACAAAAAGATCCTGTATTTAGAGAAAGGGATAACAATACAATCATTGTTTTATATCTATACTTTTATCCTTTTTAGATATCTTTTTATATATTTGTAACTATTCTTCGTAATAGTTATAAACCCGGTTTGTGCTCGAAATCTTTACAAAAACTACAATTCGAATATCGATATTATACAATTTCTTTTTTCCTTTTAATCCTCAATTATTTTCTATTACATTTTTTTTATCCTTTACAATCATCCTTTTCATTATGTCAAATATCATTTTTAACAATCAAACGAATTGGTTCTTTTGATACTTATCATTCAAGAACGTTAACTGCTTTAGGTACATCTAGAATAATATCGATCCGGATATCCTTGACTTTTTTAATTACCAATTCCGTGATTGGTTGAATACTAATCCATTTCAAGCTTTTTCTATGGATATTATAATTTTTGAAAAGAATTGTAAACGCTATAATTAATATGCTATAGATTTTAAAGTTTACAATCGATATATTAATATCAACGTCGAAATGAATGGAATACTTAAACCTAAGCTTTCTGCGGATTTTGTTTTTGCTACATTGAAGGATCTTTTAAAAACTTTTTTATTTATAGAAAAGATTTACAAAACTTAGAAAAATGAATATAATCAAAATCATGGTAATTTCCGCTATATATTCGATTGGATTATATCTACAATCGATTTATCCTACGCTTTGGAAATTTTCCAGAATATTATACAAAACTGTACTTTGAAACAAATCATTGCTTATTTATATATAAAGATTGTTTCTATTGATTCAATAATTTTAAGGATTATTTAAATTAAGTATATCGATCATTTAAACAATACTCGCATTAATAAAATGGATCCGGTAAAATGGTGTAAAAAATGAGAATCTCTTTATATTCAAGCTTTAGCCTATAATTTTCTAAAGATCCAAGGAATCCGCGAATATGAATAGTTCTTGAAATCATTAAGCAAACTTGCGTTTAATTAGTTGGAATAACAATTAATTATCTTAAATATCGAAAATAAAAAAGAATATCACATTATTACTCTAAAACAATATGGTAGTTTTTTTATCGATTATATAGATTGTATAACCTGTAATCCTTTGTTAAAAGGATCCTTTTTTACCCCTGGACTTGCATTCCAATAAACCATCGGATTTAAAAAGGTTAAAAATGTTACTTAATATTGTTCTTATAAAGATAATCAGTTAGTTGGATACAATCATTGTTTTAAACTAGAAAAATGCCGAACTATTGAACTAGCTTTCACCGGTAAATATATTAAATAATTTACTCGAACTATTTCTAAAAAATAAACTAAAAAAATCAATGAACATATTAAAAAGAAAAGATTTAATAATCTTTGAAGTGTTTTATTTAAGAAGGGTTGGATCACCAATACTTAAACCAATCAATCTTATAGATCTTTACAAAAAAAGGATCTCTACAATATTGCCTTTTGCATTATTAACCCAAACAAATGTATTGGTGTTTTTGCTATACTTATAATCATTTTCATGTATATATTGGCAAATTGTACTTTGTTGGATAATTGCAATACTATGCATATTGTTAACGATGCAAGCCTTTTGGTAAGCGAAAAGTACATTTCTAGCGATATCTCGGATTATATCAAAGCAGGATTATTAAGTTTGCTAATAGTTGATTGTAGCGAAAAAGTAATCAAAGGAATTTTGCTAAATAATGCGGATTTTATACTAACTAATATTATATTTGTTTTTGGTTTTTATATTAATCTTGTATTCGAGATTCTTTTTTGTAATAAGAATGCTTGGTTTGATGGATTTAACGCTATTGTTAGGATCGGCGATCGAATTAATAGTATTATTATTACTAAATGCATTAGAAAATATAATTTTGTTTTTTTAGAATATAATACTTGTTTCAATTATTCTAATAAATCTAATCTTTTTATAAACATGAATATTATAGTGCTTACCGAAAACCAAAAGATCAATAAGCATTTTCTTCGAATATACGAAACGATAAAACCTCGATTGGAATCAAGCGATTTGTAGTATAAAAGATTAGAGCATTTTAACAAAGAAACATTGGAATACTTAGTTAGAATAATTAGAGGAGTATGGATCAAAGGAATTACTCGAATGGAATATATTGATTATTTATACATATACGTTAAATAAATTGTTTTATGTTTATTTAGTAATTATTAATTATTTAAACCTTTTTATAAGGTTCAATAGAATTTGTTCGATTTTTTCTGTACCTATAACGAAATGTTATAATTGCTAATAATCAAGGATATATACAATAAAAAGATCTTTATCTTTGCGTTGATTTAGAAGATATATAACAAGGTTTTTAAAGTTTTAAAGAACTTTGTTATATAGATCTATTGTAAATATAGTTTTTATATTGTAATGATTAAACAAAACAATAATATATCTGTAATAAGGATCAAAGGTAATATTGTGTTTAAAAAATGGATCTTCGAAAAGAATATAGAACTTGAACTTTCTCTTTCTTTTATATATAAACCTAATGAAGAAACAAAACGCATAGGGCAAAAAATCATTATTAAACAAATTAAAATGCGCATTTCAATTGGATTGCTGAATAAGATGTGAGTAAAGATTATTTTTGTTGTTATATATCTATATAATATTAGTTTATTGAAAACAAAGGATTGGAAATGCCCTAACGAAATGATTAATTCCTGGTTTAGGTAATACTATAAATAGTATTTACCATTGTTGTTACAAAAGATTATTAACGATTTTCGTTTCGATTGAAGCGCGATATACAGATATAATTATCGTATGTATCCTTTGAACAAAAAAAAAGAAACTAGAATTAGGGTAAAATAGTATAAGATTAATCTGCAAGTATATATTGGATATTTGATCGGATATATTCTTATTATAGTAATTTTCTGTATTTGGATCTTTGTGCTCGATAAAATTATTATTATACGAAATGTTAGATTCGATAAAAGATTTGTTTATAAAGATAATCTTTGTAGCAAGATTGTTAATACTATACTAATCCAAATGATCAAGGATTTGGTTATCGAACTGGATATTTAGCAAATGGAATCGCCGGATGGCATCATTTTAAAAAACGTGGATAATGAACTTATCGGAAGATCTATACAAAGAGAACTCGAGATTGTATACATTTTTGGTTTTAATTATAAAAAACGCTTTGGGTCTTCGACTTTGGGGGTAATTGAAGATTAGGAGGATTAAAAGAATTTGGTGATAAAATCCTTGTTATTTACCTTAATTTATGATAATAAATATGACACTTTGTTAGATCCCGATATAGTTATAGAAGTTAACAAGTTAACGCCGATTCTTAGTAAACCAAAATCCCCGTTGGTTGTATTTACAACGGAGGATGAGAGCTCGCTCAAAATGATTAATTTATAGAAGATTTGTATGGATTCTAGTTATAGAGAATTAACAACTCCACCAAAACCATTAATATTAACGTTAGATAGTATTCTCGAAAACAATAAATTAAATGATTACTCGATTCTTAATAACGAAAAAGGAAATACAATGTTGTTTTTTATAAAAAGGAATATGTTTAAGAGATCTTTTTTGTTATTTATGTTTAATAGAGCTATTAAATGGTTATATACCCTGCAAATAGAGATTTTTAAGCCTAACATCAATACTAAGGAGTATACTAAATTCGATGCGCTTAATGATGTTAATATAATCCCCGATTATATAAAGTATCAAACAACAAATTATACCAAACGCTCAAATCGTTTGTGTTAATGGGTAAATGGTTATTACAAGATTAATATCTTTATTAGTACTATAATTACTTAATCATATGGATTCAGAAATGAACTTCAACAATTAAATAAGTTCCATGATATTTTCTGGTTTAATAGGCAAGAGGATGAGCTAAATGAACAAAATGGTAAGTTCATCACTATATATAACGTAGTAATTACTGCAATAAAATATAAACCAACAATCACGCTTTTGATTCAACCCAAAGTTACGAATCTTTTATAAATACTAAAATCAACAGTATCATTATTATTGAGGTTTTTTTATAATCTTAAAATTTATATATTTGAACATTGGTTCAAAATGAATTGTGATCGCGAGATTAAAGCATTACAGGATTGAAGTATTTGGTAAGAAATTGAAACAATATTGGTTAAATCAAAGCTTATTCCACTTCAATAAGTATTTACTTATAAAAATGATCAAAGTGGTTATATTGATCACTGTAGATTACGATTAATGGTTAAAAAAGATTTTCAAAATACAGCGATAATCGAATCGATTTATACAATTATGTTTGCTGTGCGGTTTTTTTGTATAATGATGGCAACGATAGCAAAGAATAATCTTGAAACAAAGCAATACAACGTTGTAAATGCTTTCGTTAATGCATTTTAAAATTCCATTGGGAATTCAGTTATATACTATATACTAGATAGGTATAAAGTATTTAATAAATTTATCACTCTCAATTATACGCTATATGGTTTAAAAAACTCCCTTACACTTTGGTATAAAGAGTTTACAAACACATTCACCAGTTTGAAAATAGTAAAATGCAAAGAAGAACCTTGCATTTTTATGTTTTTTAATTTCTATGTATTTATTTTATTCTTTGTTGACAATATCCAAATGATCTATTACAAAAGGTATAAATGTTAAAAAAATCAAATAGTTAATGGAATCAAGGTTAGATATAAGCTTAAAAATCTCGGCGATACTTAATAGTTTCTAAAGATTCGAATCATTAAAGATCGATAATTTAAAAAATTGTAGTTAATATACAATACCTATATTAACAAGATCGTTCGCAAATTTGGTTTTACAAAGGGAAAAGTAGTTATACCACTTCTAATTATAATATTCGAAAAGAATAAGAATATAGTTCCCCTTTTTAAAGTAAAGGAATATTAGGAAAAAGTTGGATCAATCTTGTATTCAGTTATAACAATTAGGGTCGATTCAATATTTCTTTCCTTCAAATTAAGCGAATATAGTATTAACTCTTCAAAGAATCATTTTATAGCAACAAATTATTATATCGTATACTTATATGGATTTTGGTACTTTTCTATTTGCTATAAAGATAATTATATATTTTAATTGATAACCTTTTCAAATGCTTCCTTTGCAAATGATATAATTACTTGGAGATTCTCTTAAAGCTATATAATCATATTGTATAATGATGTTATTATATGGAAAGCTATAAGACAAAATATAGTTACTATTTCGATTATAAAAGCAGAACTTTTAAGTGTAAAAAGATTAATCAAAAAAGCAATAGCAACATTAAAGCTTTTAAAAAAAATCAAAGTATTAGTAAAGGAGCTTATTAATATTTTTTGTAACAATATTTAAACGATCCAATTGATAATTGGGGAGAATAAAAAAATCTTTATTAAACTTAAGTATATGGATATTCAGAATATATGGCTTCGTTAAGAATACACTAATGAGCGATTCCTGATCATATATTTACCAATTGTTGATATACCAATAGATAAATTTACTAAGAATCTCACTAAGTAGAAGTTTAAATATTTTGTTAAACTAATCAATATACAAAACACTAAGGATCGAATCATAGAGGTTATCGAATAATCGATAATTACGTAGTATTTAAACAAAATTAATATTACTACAGTACTCCCTTTATACCCCATTACCCCAATCCCCATTTTCTACTTTTACCTTAAAGAAAGCTTATCTTTAAGCAACCTTACTATCACCATTATCTATTTTCCTTTTTTTCCTTTTTCTTTTTATTTTTATCGCTGTGAGGTAATCTTTCGAAGTATATCCGTTTTCAAAGGAATCCGCTTTTAGCATAGATATACCCTGCATCGACTTTGAAACCATTTAAAGATTGATATATTTCAGGATACTCCGAAAAGCGATCTAGAAACGCTTTATTTTCTATAATCATATAGTTAGCGATTATAATATAGAGCGAAAAAAGAGTATTATACTTTTCCATTGTTATTGGTTTTCGCAGCCAAAAAATCATTCGTTATTGCATATAAATGTACTAGCAAAAACCGATATATATGCGTAAAGCATTAATAATATCGAGCTTTTTGGGAATCCGCATTTTTATAGCAAATCCCATCTCTTTATCTAGCAATCAACAACTTTATATATTATATGCACAAATAAAGATTCTTTAACCCTTTAAACCAAGTTTTCTTAACAGAGATACAAGAAATCGTTGTGGAAGGAGTAATAGGAATGGAAGATACCACTTCAAACCCTTTACTGCTCAACTCACTATTTTATTCAACCTTTATAGGATTAAAACTAAGGTCCTCATTAGAATCCTATGAAATATAAATGATATACTACTAAAGTGATTATAATACTTACTTTTTAACGAAGCAAGGAATCTTTATCCTTATCTTTACTTTAATCCTCATCTTTATCCTTGTTATCACTTTTGCCAAAAAAACCGATTTAGAAGGGACGGAAAAGGAAAGAATCGAAGAAATGAAGAGAGGGGGAACAAAGGAACGAAAGGCAACGATAAAAGCAAAAAGGAGGAGAAATGAAGGTGCGGAGAAAGGGTTCTGAGAGCAAACAAAAAGTAAAGGGATCAAAAAAAGAAATAGAAAAAGTAGAAGGAGAAAACGAAGGAGCAGGAGCAAAAACAGAAAAAGCAAAAACAAAAACAAAAGAAACAAAAGCAAAAGCAAAAAGAACAAAGACAACACAATGGCGGAAGGCAGCTAATGCTTCTTGAGCACAGGAAAGGTTCCCAGTCTGGAAATTGCAACTACAACGGGGTATATTAATGATGGTGTTATTGATAGTATTGTTATTAATGTAGTTGTTGTTATTATTACTGTTACTAATGTTTATCCTTAAAGAATCAAAGGATTAAAGGATCAAAGTTACAATTAAATACTCATGCGATAGAAATTATAATAAAATAATAATACATTACAAAACGATCAAATACAATAAACACATAGTGAATGCTCTCAACCATAATCGTTATCGTTTATGGAATTGGCGATTTAAGTATCCATAAAATCATATAGAATTACTCACTTATACAACTACCCATAAAGAAATTGCATATACATCATTAAATTAGTTTCCGTTTGTTTGTTTATATTAACAAAGGATTACGCGAATAGTGTATAATTGTAGATTCATTTATTTTATTTGCTTTGTAATCAGATTATATGCTGCGTATATGATCTAAAGAGTGTATTACGCTAAAAGCATAAGATACATAATAATCATGTATTTATAGAACATTGTAATCCCATGTAGACTTTGGATATTTCGGGAGTAAGCGTATAAGCATTTTACCCACTTTTCGATCAACCGGAGCTAAAAAGCTTCGAAGCGCTAAGAGCTTGGTATATTATTAATTAAGCAAGTTTTCAAGGTTAATATAAACACTTTATGCGTTATTATATTAATGTAATATTGGATCTTTTCAATTAATATACTAGTCTTTTTTAGAATCATCTAGATTTATAATTATTAGTATATTATGATATTAGAGATTATTATATTGTAGATCTATGATATTATAGATTATTATACTGTAGATCTTTAAGATCTCAGAGTTAAATAATAATCATATGGAATCACGTGAATATAGGTATATTAGAAACGAAAGGATCCTGTATTTAAAAAAAAGAACAACAATATAATCATTGTTTTATACCTATACCTTTATTCTTTTCAAATATCTTTTTATATATTCGTAGTTATCCTCCGTGATAAAGATACTATTCCAAACCCTTTATTGTTCGATTCATCACTTTATTCAACCTTTATAAGGTTAGAACTAAGGTTTCCATCAGAATCCTATAAAATGTAAATGATATACTACTAAAGTGATCATAATGCTTATCTTACAACAAAGCAAAAAATCTTCATCTTTATCTTCACTTTGATCCTTATCCTTATCCTTGTTGTTACCCTTACCAAAGGAACCGACTTGGAAGAAACAGAAAAGAAGGGAATCAAAGGAATAAAGAAAAAGGAAACAAAAAAACGAAAAACAACGATAAAGATAATAGGGAAGAGGAATAGGGATATAAAGAAAATATCCCGGGGACAACCCAAAAGAATCAAGAAAAGAAGAAAAAACAAAAGAAAAAGAAGAAACAAAAGTAAAAGAAAAAGAAAAAAGAGGAGAAGTAATGCAACAGCGGAAAACAACTAAGGTTTTCTAAGCACAGGAAAGGTTCCCAACCCAGGAGTTACAAGCACAACGAAACATATTAATAATATTGTTATTGTTGGTGTTGTTATTGGTATTGTTGTTGTTGCTATTGCTAATGCTTATCCTTAAAGAATCGAAGGATCAAAGAATCAAAGCTACGATTAAATATCTACACGATGGAAATCACAACAAAATAATAATACGCTACAAAACGATCAAACATAACAAATATACAATAAATATCCTCAACCATAATTATTACTATTTATAGATTCGGCGATTTAAGTATTTATGGAATTATATAGAATTACTTATTTATACAACTATTTGTAAAGAAATTGTATATACGTTATTAGATTAGTTTTCGTTTATTTGTTTATATTAACAAAGGATCATGCGAATAGCGCGGAGTTGTAGATTCATTTATTTTGTTTGCTTTGTAGGTAGATTATGTGCTGTGCATATGATCTGGAGAGTATGTTACGCTAAAAGCATAAAGCATATGATAATCACGTGTTTGTAAAACATTGTAATCCTATATGGGCTTTGGATCTTCCAGAAGTAGGTGTATAGGCATTCTATCTACTTTTCGATCAACCGGAGCTAAAAAGCTTTAAAGCGTTACAAACTTAGTATACTACTAATTGAGCAAGTTTTTTAAGGTTAGTATAAACGTTTTATGCGTTATTATACTAATGTAGTATTGAATCTTTTCAATTAGTATATTAGTCTTTTTTAGGATTATTTAGATTTATAACTACTAGTATACTATGATATCAAAGATTATTATAATGTAGATCTATAATATCATAGATCATTATATTGTAGATCCTTAAGATCTCAAAGTCAGATGATGATTACATGGAATCACGTGAATATAGGTATATTAGAAACGGATGGATCTTGTATTATAAAAGACAAACAACAATACAATCACTGTTTTATACCTATACCTTTATCCCTTTCAAATATCCTCTCATATATTCGTAGCTATCCTCCGTGATACTACAACAATACTTTTTTTTTATTGCCCGTTATTTTTTTTGGCTTTTCGCTTAATAGCAATAGTCCGGGCCAAATTCTATATTTTTTGATCACTATCGTTACTATTGTTACTCTTTAAAACAAGGTTTATAAAAGCATTTACAGAGCGATTTGCTACAATAAGATTTGCATTGCTCGCATCCCTCAAACCCTTTAAACATAACTCCTCTTCCTCCTTCTTTCTTTTTACAATTACCTCTTCCTTTTTCTTTTGCTCCTCTTCTAACCCTTTTTTTTTTTCAATTTCTTCTCGTAGTAGGATAATATCATCCTCAATGTTGTTCTAAACGATTTAAACTTCTATATTTCATTTATTGTTATTTTTATATTTTCAACATAAAGGGTGGAATTATTTACCAACTTTATCTTTCCCTTAACCTTAACCTTAAAAAAGTTGATCGCTATTGTATAAAGATAACTAAAAAGCCTAATACAAAAGTAACTATGGTATCCATAACACTTCACACCAACTAAATTAGCATTGTAATAGCATACGCCATCGCTTTGCCTTGCAATCAACGATTTTACATATTAAACGTAAGGCATGGTATTCCTCTTTTCCCTTATTCTAAACTTTCTACGCTTAAACGCTTTTCCCTTTACTTTTTTTCCTTTTTCTTTTTCTTTTTCTTTTCTTTTTATTTCTATAATTACCTTCATCTTTCTCTTTTTAGCATTACAAATGTTAGGACCTATAACCCTTTCCGCTTTACTCTCCACAAACTTTTTATTTTTATTAAAACTAACATTTTAAAAAAAAAGTGAATAACTTTAATAGTTATTATTAAAAGGATTTGTAGGGTTGTCCAGATCTACCTTCTCCTTTTTCTCTACTCCAAATCTAACCGAACATTAGAATTATATTAATATTATACCAAATAACTAACAAGTTTAGAAGTATTCACCTTACACTTACATATACTACGTCTCGCAAGACTAACTATAGCTACTAGCGAAAAAGGGGCTATTGGTGATAATACTCTAACAAAAACATTTAAAAAAAGGGTTTTAAAAGACACTAATTGAAGATCACATTAAAAGCAATAATATATATAACCATCATTTTTGTCGTTAATTAATAGCTCCCCTCGAATTAGTGTTACTCCAAAAAACAAAAAGTTTTTATCTTCTTCTTCTTCTTCTCTCTCTTCTTCTTCCTCTTCCTCTTCTTGGATACTAAAAAAGAAAGAAAATAAAACCATTGCCGAGTAATTGATGGGGATAAACAATAAATCCATTCCACTCGTTGGTGTATCTCTCCCCTCCAAAATCGAATTAGAAGATAAAGATATTCTATAAAAAGAATATTTATATGGTTTAAAACTTTCTAAAGAAAAAAACAATTGATAAATGAAAAAAAAGCGTATATTGCAAAGATTATTTATATAATTAAAGTGAAATAAATGTTGAAAATACGTTATCAAATTGCATAGAAAAGTCATATTTGGTTATGTTAAAAAGGTTATATAGTTTCAAATTTAAAGCGCAAGCATTTATTATTTTAAATCTACAATATACTACACTTTACAAACGATTTTGTTTATTATCTAGGCAACAATTGCTATTGAAAAACGATCTAATTTGATGATTAAACAACGATTTTTTTGCTTTTTTCGTTGTTAACGTTATTAAACTATCGCTAGCCGAGATTATGCGCGTTGCTATTAGTAACGTGTATATATAACAACAAATATTTATATCATTAACTTATACAATGCAACTCTATTATTTATATATTTCTTTTGTTATATTGCAAATCAACAACATTATCGTTGCTTTGAAAAGTATATCACAGAATATGATTATCTCTAGTATTATTTCTATACTTCTAGCATATTCCTTACTTTTCTTACTTATCTATATTTGGGTATACTAGCTTTACTATAGTAAAAACTATATATCCTTTATTAAGGTAATATTTCTATTAAAACATTATTACTACCTCATATTACACTTATATATAGACTTTTAGCTATTAGAGTTTGAGATCAAATCAATCAAACTTTTCTCTATCATATAAATCTAATTCCCACTACCTACACTATTAAACCATACTTTTGTGTTGTTTCTCGATTCCCACTACCGTGACTTATATCATACTATCGCATGATAAAAGTTCCATTGTATTAGTATACAAAGCAAAGTTATAGACTTTTATTTAGTAGTAAAAACTATTATATTTAATGCATTTATTTTGTTTTCGGAACAATATACATTTCTTTGAAAAAAACTTTGGTACGCATATATAGGGGATTAGGTTTGTCAAATGCAACGTATTAGAGTTTGAGATAAAGCTAAATGGATCGATATTATCGAAAACGCTAATCACGTTCATGTGTGTAACATCCATTGGCTTATGGCTCGAATAATGCCTGGGTAATATATAAAATGTTGAGGGGGCGGAAAGCTCGGAATTGCCGGAAAAAGAAGCTAAAAAGGAGCTAGCTTGCATAACTAATTGTTGGATAATTTGAATGAATTCGGTATAGATGCAAAAAAAAGATAATTATTAAAACAATCGATTACGTATAATAGTATTGAAACCATTGCGGAAAGTAGAGATTTTATTTGAATTAAGCTATATTTGATTGTAAGCCTTGTATAAAATCCTTTCAAATTTCGCAATATAGGTATACAATAAATCGATGCCTTGTTTAAAGGAAAACAATCTATTCTTCGCTTCTTATACTTTGTTTGGATTGTTGTAAATACGAAAAAGTTGATCAAGAATCGTAGTATAATTGAGAGAAATATCGAAATCGTAGAAGAGTTAAGATAGTACTATAATTTGAATAAAAGATTCGAAATTAAGGTAAATGTAGTAAAATTAAGCTATCGAGTTGCTTATAATTGTATTATTGATTTGTAATTTTGCTTTAATCGAAAGAAGCTATGTATTGTATTTATAAATGTTATTATCAAACTTTTCAAGATTAAAAAAAAAAAGTTTTAAACAAATAGTATTTCGAAAGAAAAAAAAGAATTGAAAGAAAGCGATTTTATCGTATTACTGGGTAAGTTGGTTGTGTTGATATGCTAGTTCGGTTTGAAGATTTGCGATAGTGAAAGAGAGAGCCTTTATATCGAGAGAAATAAAAGAAAAAAAGTATATAAAAAAGCAAATAATGCTAATCCAAACGTGAGAGGATTACAAAGGCAAAAGCAAAAGTGTGTTGTGTATACAAAAGCGAATGTTTAGGCTAAAAGTGTACAAAGTATATGTAGATATAAGCGTATACTAATGAGTATTCAATTTCTTATCTTAAGGAGTTTATAATAATATAACAAAGGTCGTAGGCTATTGAGATCAACATTTAGAATTATAAACTATGGAATGAAGAGATTACGAAGTAAAAGAGTTATATACACGAATCGCTTCGCGTAGCGTGCCAAGCCAGGCGCCACCCGGTTAGCCGGAACGGAGTAACGTTAGAGCGTGACAATTATTGTTTTTCAAACTAATCAACTCTATTTTGATTGCTTTCATTCATACTTTAAAGTTCGAATTCAAAGCGTCCTTCAGATCGATAGTTTTAATATTGGCATTTGTATACAAATATACTACGTTAAAATCCTTTATAAAATATTATACCTTCCTTTTATTCTCCACAACTTCTTTAGTTTCAATTCGAGTTTATAAGCCGCGAATTATAGTTATTGTAAAAGGAACTTCTTTTGAGTAAAGATTCTATATAAAATCGTTTCTATTTGAATCCATAAAGAGACCTGACTTTTTATCTTTATAATCTAAGTTTATAAAGACTTTTGATTATTTTAATTTAACGTTTAAACTTATAAAAGCTTCTAATCATTCTATATCAATATTTAAATTCATAAGAACTTCTATTTATTTCGTATTAATGCAAATCCTTTTTTAACTTCGTTATCTTTTTGTAAAATAATTTCCTATTTGATTCGTTTTCTTTTTCGATTTTGTTGAAGTTTCTTTATAATTTAATATACTTGAATTGTTTTTCAATGGGAATCTGTATTCATCAAAATCAGCATTTACCGTTTTTATTGTTTTCAAAATGAAAAGATTAAAAAGCTTATAAATTTGGCTTTTTTCTATACCAACAAAGAAATATTCTTTTTTCAACATTTTTGATTTAAACTTTTTCGTAGTTTGCTTTGGTTGTTGAAGATTACGTACAAATACTATATATTCAAATACTTTTAGTTTTCGTAAATCTGATTGATAATTATTATAGATTTCAAAAAACGTTATAGCTTTTGAAAATGTTCCAATTTCTTCAAAAAGCAATGTTTTTATAGAAAACCAATTTTTTAAATAAATAGCATATAATATTGTAATTTCCCATTGAATTGGAAGCATTCTTGATTTTGCTAAGAAACTTTTTGATACAGCATTTATATCCTATATTTTCTTCTCAACAATACTATTCATAGTATACTTTCCTGAAAGAAAAGGTTCAAATTGTATACTTTTTTTCGAAATCTTCATTTGGAAAACAATTCCAAATTTGCTTTTGCCGTTATTGATATGTATTATAACGATTTTGCTATTAAACTCTATTTCGATCAATTTGAACAAATCCAAAAGTATTGGTACAATTGTAACTATAGATTTATTAAAAGTATATTTGATCTATATAAACCTCGTAACGTTATTTACGATTATTATAAAGTATTTATTGCTCGAAGAGAATATCTTTTGAATTCTAAAGAGATTATAATAAAGATAACATAAAATCGTAAGTGTTTTAATAATCGTATATTTATTAAAATGCTTTTTTATTCTTCCTACTAAGCAAAGTAAATATATCGATCTTTCTATTGATTTTCGTTTTCTTAATAATTTTAAGTTTATACATGCTTTTGAAAGCTTCCAAAACTGATTATGATTGAAATGACTAAACCGATGATATACTAAGTCGAATGTAAATGATTATAATTGAAGTGACTAAACCGATGATATACTAGGTCGAATATAGATTTGTAAGGATCAATATCATTTATAACAATAAGCTTTTTAAATATAAGATTGATAAATTGTAGTACAAAATCTTGTATAATATAATAATCAAATATTTTCTTTGCTACAAATTTCAATTGATCGAATTTTCAACAAAATATTGATTCTTTTTCGAAAATTATTTTATATTCATTTTTGATAAGAAAATTAATAGAAATCAATTATATTGTTCCAAATTTCTTTATATACTATATATCAAGAAATATAAATTTGTTAATTTATATATTCTCGTATATTGTATTTAAAGCAAATAATTTATTTGTAATTCGAACTTTTTGTAATATAAACCATTTTATAACATTATTCAAAGTTTTGAGTTAATCAATAAAGTAATGAAAAGCTTTTAAATTGAACATTCATTTTGAATCGTTACCATTTGCTTGAAAAGAAATATTAAGATAATAAAAAGAAATATAATTGCTATTTAATATTATATTTGCTTTTGCTTTTTCAAAGTTAGAATCTTCGCTATTTGCGAAAGCTTTATAAGCATATTTTTTATTCTTTTTGAATGCGTAATACTTCTTTTTGAAATATTCATATTTTTTATAATAATGGTATTAAATCTTTCCGACTCGAGATAATTCATTTCAATCGTATGATTCTCTTGATTTTCTTTCACAATCATCTTTATAATCACTTTTTCCATCGCGATTGTTTCGTTTTCCTTTATTTAAGGATTCCATAGTAAATGCAATAGCTTTAACTAATCCTTTAACCTTTTGAAAAAGCGTTACAACTTCTTTCAGAATGCTATTCATTAAATTGATATAAGTATGAATTATTGTTTACGCTTCGAAAATAGATATATATACCAAAAACATATCTTTTATTATATCCTCTATAATTGGTTTAGGACCACCGAAAAGTGCTTTTTGATATGCTTATAGTCTTTGAAAGAACGCTCGAACAGTTTCGTTTTTATAATCAAATTCCTTTTTAAAGAACGACAACGTCTTTTATATACCAGCAAGATCATCGCGATCTTAACTATCTTTAATCATATTACGATAAATACTTGTTAATCCCGCCGTTATAATCAATATAGCCCGTTTTACTCTTTCATTGTAATCTTTGAATACTACATCAAATTCCTTTTTCGAAGCAAACAATGATCTTTATAGGTTTGTTTTTATCGTTTCTTAACAAGATTTTGTAGCTTTCTTTGCTTAAAGCTTTTCAAAAACAGATCGTTTTTCGATTCCAAATATAATGCTTTTGCAATTAGCTTGTATAAAAGCATTTATACAGTAACTTTTGTAATCAGCCTAGTTATCGTTAATGAAAATGACGATAAAGCCTTATTTGGTTATAAAAAAAGTAGAAAAAGTAGATATATTTGCGTTGAAAAAAGGTTGATAAAAAAATAAGGTTTTTGATGAAAATTTTGATGATGAAAATAATGAAAATAATGAAAATATGATTTTTCCGGCGGAAATGGGTGGAAAAGCGATCTTTTTCTTCGGAAAAAACGTATATTATCATTTCAATCAATAAGATGATAATCAAGTTGCTTCAATGAATGTATAATACAAACTTATAACCTATTGTAGTGATAAAGTATATATATTGTTTAATATGCTAAAAGTGGCATATGTGTTCTACTGAGTATATGAGGTGGAGACACTTAACTAGATATAGCGCTACACGTGATTACAACAAAAATATACTCGAGTAGGTATCAATATTCAATATATCATATATATTTCATATCATCTAAACCTGAGTGAGGTTAATCATCTTTCACCGCTTTTCAACATTAATCTGCTTTGCCCACTCATCTTCCCTAGAGACGGAGACCTTCCCGTCGCTTGTCATTCGTTGCCCTGAGAACGATGAGATGATTTTATATCTATCCTGTCTAGTAAAAGATCTATTGATTTAGCTCTGTTTTGATCTTGATATTGATCTTGGTTTGGCTTTCTATTTCTCTTCTTCTTCTTCTTCTCTTCTTGTATTAAGTTAACATTTTCAAAATTACATCTAATTCATCCTTCCAAACCTTCCAATCAAATCTACAAAGTATTCATCCATTCAACCCATCTCAGAAATCTCCCTCCTCAAACCAAAACAAACCAAAACAAACCAAAATGGAAGCTTTACTCTCATTATCTTTTGATAATCTTTCTTCTTATGATGCTTCAAAGATTCGAAAAGGTCTTCGTCAAGTTGAAGGTCTCTTGGCACAAATTTGTTTATCCAATTCATCCAAATCCAATGTCAATGCCGATAAGCGTCGTTCGGTTATTGATGCGGGAAAAGATTCACCATCACCACCACGAAAAGCTCTCAATGAATTACCAAATGATGCCGCATTTCGAGAGTTCTTTAGATTGCAGGAAGGGTTTGAATGGAATGTTGCCATGCGGTTGGTGACATGTTTGGATAGATTGATGGGGAAGAGTAATGATGGTCAGAATGATTTGTTGATAATTCAAACTTTGGAGTTGATCCAAGGAGTTCTTCTCTTACATCCTCCATCCAGGAGTTTGTTCTCCAGAGAATTATACATGAATGTGTGTCTTTCCATCTTTCCTCCGAAGTCATGGACATGATACTGACTTAAAACAGCATCTACTAGATCTTCTCGAACCCGTCAATTGTCCCGCAATTCAATCGGCAACCCTTCTCACTCTTGTGTGCTCACTGATTGATACCCCGAAAAACACTCGCACATTCGAAACCCTCGATGGTCTCTTAACCATCACTTCCATCTTCAAATCTCGAGAAACAAGTCGTGAGGTGAAGCTTAAGCTAGTCGAATTTCTATACTTCTACCTCATGCCCGAGACACCATCGATCCCATCATCGACATCATCAAGCTCCCTAGATTTATTACCGCGCAGTCCCGGCAAGGCTTCTGGTGCCATTAATGGTCGAGAGGAGACGGGAAGAAGAAGGGCACAGAGTGAGAGTGAAGATACGAAAAGTTTGGAAGAGAAACAGGAACTTTTGGGAAGATATCTTCATAATGTTGATGATTTGGTAGCAGATCTTCAAGAGAGTCATCCATTTGGAGGAACCATTGGGAATTGATGAATTTTCAACGAGGGATTGTGTGAAGGGGGTTAAATTGTTTGGAGCAACATTGGAACATTGCATTTGAGGTTTCTCTTTCACATATTTGGGTGCGCAAGTAATGCATGTAACGCATCAAATGGGAGTTGATCAGTTTTCTGATTCGACATTAAGGCGTTGTTGGGATTCCATTTTGGATTTTTGGATCTTCTTTATGAGGGAACATCCAGTTTGATTCATCCTATGCATATATATACCAAGGGTGCAAAGTTTTTGGATGGGACTCGGGGGAGGGGAGGATTTATCTGTATGTTCATGTTCATAATGTATGCATCAATATTTACAATAGCAGATCAAATCAATCACGGAATTGATAGTTGTACTTGAAATGCAAAATGCATATCACCATGGTATTATGAAGTATACACTTCCGCATCCGAATCCAACACATGGAAAGTTTTCTCCGGGAATCCAGGTATTATCTGCTGACTTGAAAATGATGCAGACAGAGTATACGAGTATATGCATTTGTTCAAGTTGGCTTACGACGGTTGCTACTCATGGCATTTACTCTACGCGTACCCGATCAAATCATACCGACTCACCTACATACATACGAAATAAGGTCTCACGAACCACACTTTCCATACAAAGTCAGTAAGCATGGTGATACGAGTTCTATCCATCCATCTCTCTTCAACATCTCCTGCATGAATCGAACAATCTAGACTCCCCTCCCTCGCGGCTCGGCTTCGAAAGCCTTCAGCTGCATCGTGTGGATGTATGCGTGCGTGTGTGCGTGCATGCATGCAAGCAAGCAAGTAAGATGTTCACGAGCGGTGGCTGCATCTTATAAGATCCAGTTATCGATATCTAGGGTACTACTTGAGTAGTAGGTATTTAGTCATTCAATCATCCAATCGTCGACTCTAATCATATCAAGTGAGGTCAAGCGATAGCTCACGGCTCAACCTCAGCTCAGCCCAGCCCAGCTCAGCTCAGCTCAACTCAACTATACTGAAATATATACCCGCGTATGCCAGAGCAGATGGTATGCTCGTATGCATTGGAATATGGATCTACTACTACTCGAGTAAAGGGTTTGCATTATCATCTTACTTTACTGCGAGCTGTGCCACGAGTTGTGCCACGAGTTGTGCGGAGCCTTGTTCTTTCCCCCGCGCTGTGAAGTTCTTGTTCTTGTTGGTGTAGGTGTGTGTGTGTGTTACGGTTACATATATATATTGTGGTACGAGTATAACCTTATATACTCATATGAAGCCATATCACATGGATAAATCTCTTCCAAGAAATTTACTTGGGGTTTTGCGAAACCGGGAGATTGTTTTTTGATTGAAATTTGCGATGCTGATGTCGATATCAAGATCAAGATTGTTATTTCCGTCGTCGTGGTCACAGTTCATATTTACTCTTTTGGTGTTGAGCAGCTTGGGACATGTGGGACGAGGTCAATATGGAGGGATGGGTTTGGAGGGTGAAGGGATTGGGGGGAGCTTGAGGTTGAGGTATTATTTGGGGTTGGATCCGGAAGAGGGGAGGTTGTTGGGGAGGGATGGCGGTGTTTGTGAGAGTGGTTATCATTCTTGTGATTATTCCTCATTTCTTAATGTTGATTTATGTCTTTTCTTCATATTTCCTTCTTTTGGGTGGATGATGGATGATGGATGATGAGCTTGTGAAGGTATATCTTTACAAAAAAGAATATTTACTGATTAATTTCATTCCTAATTCCAAAGGTCTCGATATAAATGCAACGGGGATTTGCTGTTCAAATTCTCAATACTGTATAATATCCCCCTCCAAAGGCCCCTCTTGTTGCGCCATTGGAAGCAATTGCGATACACCCTGCCCATCCGACTCCTATCTCTGCAATCAAATCATCACCATCACCATCACCATCCCCCTCACCCTCACCCTCACCCTCACCCTCACCATCTCTTCCACCGCAACCGCAACCATAACATCCTCAACAACAACATCCACATCCACATCCACATCAACATGTTGTCCCCGCGCATGTCCTTCAGCCTCTCTCTACAAATGCCCCAGTTCCCTCGGAGGAGGATGCTGCAACTACAACGCCCAATGCATTTCCCCATCCGGAGATACCGGTGCGTGCGCACTCACACCATCCGCTTCCTCGCCCACGCCTCTCGTCTCCGTCATCCCATCCGGCTGCACCACCAACCAAATCGCATGCGCCAGCTCCCTCGGAGGCGGCTGCTGCGATGTCGGCTTTGCCTGTACGGTCCTCGGCGGCACGGGAAATTACTGCGCGCCTCTTGCCAGTGCGTCGTCGGCGGTTCGTGACGGGAGTTATGGGGTTTTGCTGGCTACGTATTCGGGCAATGCATCTTCTTCTGCTGCTACCCATCGTCTGTCTACGGCTGCTAAAGCTGGGATCGGCGTGGCCGTTTCTGGGATTGTGCTTGTGGGTCTAGGTGGTTGTATATTTTTCTTCGTTGTTCATCGTCGGCGCTCGTTTGGGGGGAAGTCTTCTTCTTCTTCTTCACGCCCCGATGCGGATGCTGATGTTCCCTCGACCATGACTCGGATCTCGGGACCGTCTAAAGCGGGTGGGGGAAGTCCAAAACTCATGATGGGGAATGGCTATGGGTATGGATTGGATGGTTTTGGTGCCTCGGCTCCTAGTGGTCTGTTTACCGGGGATATGAGTATGGTGATGGGTTTGGGTTTGGGTTGTGGTGGTGAGAGGGGTGTACCGATTTTTCCACGCGGTCCGAATGATATTGCGGCGCCGGTGGAGATTGGAGGGAGGGAGAGGGAGAAGAGTGGAAGTGAGAGGGAAGAGATTGGGAGTTTAGTAACGACTCCGGGGGAGGGGTGGGAGTATATCAAGGGGGAAAAGTTTAAGGGGAGAATTATAGAATTGGAGTAGGGAGGGAGGTATATGTTTATGGTGTTTGGTGTTTAAGGAATTGGGAGTTGGGAATTGAGAATAAGAAGAATTTGATATATCCAAAGGATAATGTCCAAATAAATTCAATGTATGCGAGGAATATAAACAATACATAGTCTTATACATGAAGAGCCTTAAACTTGATATTATTCCTTCATCCATCTCTGTACGAAAGAGAAGAAAAACTAAAGAATGTGATAATTTTCCCTTACACATCTGATTAGATGAATATATACGAGTACTCGAGGAGTAAAAACTACATTCTACACATTAATTATGACATACGAAACGAAAAGAGTTTTCTCTTCCCCTCTTCCCCCCTTCCTTTCCCTTCCCTTCTTTCAAAAATTCGTTGGAAATTAATGTGATCACAAAGAATATACGCCATTCTCTCAAGTCTCGTCGTATTTGAACATGAATTAACATGGAAAACAATAGCAATAGCAATAGTAACAGTAAAATCAACAATGAATATACTCGAGTACAAATCAAACAACCAAAAGGAACTTCAGACCTCAACACCAAAAGTAGAAGTAAGAGTAAGAATGGTGTTATATCTAACGCAAAGATATCTATCTATCTCACAAGTGGCTTGCTTGCTTGCTTGCTTGCTTGCTTTCTTTCTTCTACGTACAAGTAAGTCATCCTCAAGATGATTGGAAAACGTCGATAGACTACTTGTAAACGGGATCCTTCATCCTTTGTATACGTATATGATGAGAGCCACTCAACTCTTGTATTTACTCATATGGTTCTTAGATGTATATATTCATCTTACGATCATTCTCTATCATCTCATCGACTTCGATGCGGGTTTTCTCGAGTATCTAGATCTTCTTCTTTTGCTGATTAGGGCTAATTGGCAATTGTTAGTACAGCACCGGTGTGATTGGGCTTTGATGAATTCGTGGCCTTGTTCTTTTCAGAGCCACCAGGGCTAGATTCGATGGTGGGCTTTTGATTTGGGGTGTTATTGAGAGTGAGATGGATGGACGGATAGATAAACGCATGAATGCATCAATTGTATAATCCATCATCTGCTTTCACATCATACCATGTTGATACCATAACCTCTACCCTGATTTAATATCCCCCCCTCTTTTACCCCTTTCCCTTTCCCTCTCCCGTTCTCTCCTCGCTAAATCTTTCACAAATATGGTTTCTCCCCCAAGCTACAAACCCGATCCCCTGCTCTCGCATCCACACTAAAGGGAAATCCCAACCATTAGCCATCATCGCTCAGAACATCACGCATATAATCCATTGGCCTCTCTCAAACTCCCCATACATGGACTGCACCAGGCGAAAATTCACATGAAAATTTAATGGAATCAAAGAGCAAAAAAGAAGAAGAAGAAAAAAGACTCACTAATCATAAGTAGCACAGTGCCAATTACTCCTATTATCCCAAATCGCTACATCATTTTGGCTCCACTTCCACCTAACCTGCGCATCATGATTCAAAGGGACCAAATTCTTCAACCATGGAAGTAGAAGATCCGATTCATCTTTTGTGAGAGGATGAAGACGCCTCGTGAAACCTTGGTTGATAAAGAGAGATTTTTTCCCCGTGACGGCTAAAAAGATGAGATATTGAATTAGTATTCGTCTCGAATCATCACAGATCATCTCAAATCGAGACCAATAACTGTGAATTAGAGATGGATGAAAGAAAAATGAGAGAAAACTGAGAGAAAAAGAAGACAAAACCCACGATTCGTCCTAACGACCGGATGAACCGCCTTCAAATCATCCCCAACATTCAACGGACTCCCCCTAACATCGCGCCTGATCTCCTGACCCAACCTTCGCGCCTCATCGTGAAAAAAACTCGCATCGTGCGTCGCCGACAACCCCTCGAGCATCTCCTTCATCTTCGGGCTCAGCCGGTCATAGATTTCGGCTCCCGATGCCCACAGGGTGTCGCCGCCCGTCTCGGGCAGCGTGTGGATCTTCAGCATGGCGTAATCGGATGGGACGCGCTCGAATGTGATGTCGGCGTGCCAGCCCGTGCTGGCGAATCGAGATACGTCGGAGAGTTGGTGCGTTAGTCCGCCGCCTTTGGCTTGCTTGGCTGAGGAGATGACGGATATTTGATCGCCTAGCTCCGAGGCCTTTTCGGTGAGGGGGTGGATGTGGAGGGTGGAGGATTCGGGCTGGGTTTAGGGGGTGGTGTCATGTTAGATTTGAGGGTGAGATGAATTTGGGGGTGGGGATGAGGATGGGGATGAGGATGGGGATGAGGATGGGGATGAGGATGGGGATGAGGATGGGGATGGGGATGGGGACGTGGAATACTAGATGATTAATGATAAAGAATGAATAAAAGGAAAACATACAGAACCAGCTGCTTTGGAAATACGTTCAACAACCGCTTTCATCTGTTCCGGAGTAATATCTTGATTCCTAAAGAAAACCACACCACGACTGGAAACTGATTTCCCCATCTCATCAACAACGAGTCCCCTTCAACATTCCGAATCCCTCGTGAAACATACTGGTGAATGCCAAATCATTGAATACCTTCTCCGAATCACTGCGCTGGAGAAAATCCTTCAATTGAACCTTTTCATCGAACGCTCTCCCAATCACCGGTGTCAAATCCGAATATCCATATTCATCCAAGACCCCGCCATCGATCAAAGGCTTCGTACATCTCGTACGAGCTATCTCATCTTCATTTTCCAAGAGAGGTTCGCGGGTAACATGGATGAAATCGGCAGAAGGCATGATGGATGAGATGATCTTGGTAACTTTCCCAACTCCTCTACCTCGAGACTCTTTTTCTCCTTGGCAGATTGACCAAATAACAGATGTAAAGAAAATGTGTTCAAGTAAGGCAATGGCTAAAAGAACACCTACTCCCTCATATAAATATCAATTTACTTTTATCTATCCCCAAGTTCCGAGGTAAGGTTGCGGGTAATTCAACATGTATCCGCATCTCACCCATTCTGTTGGTCAGAAACCCCGCAACGCGTGAAACCCCTGGTAAAATTCCCATTGCGTGATATGTCACCATCGATTGATCTCCAAAATGTGAAAAGTCACAAGATCCAAGGTTTGAGTGGGAAAATACAAAATCACGATGATGAATAACATCGTTGTAACATTCGTCAAGTTGTGAGGGAAAAATGGAGTTGGTTTATCCGATGGCATGGGCATGACATGCTTTAAATAGCTAGGCGTGTTGGTGGGTGGTTGGATTGATTTTATTCATCACAACATCATCAATCAAATTCTATTGATCTCCTCAGGGTCGCTTTGGCATTCGAGGCATATGATAGAGTGACTTTCTTCATATCGATACGATGAAGAAATCTGAAGAAACATCGAGGGGGATCGTTTTCGATGCTGCATCACAAATCTCTGCGACTCATGTAGGTCGAGGGAATCTAGCCGATGCACTTCCTCCACATGAATCATACGAAGGACATCATCGATACGATCCAGCTGCTACATGGACCGAACTGGAAGAGAGGAGAGTGGTTCGAAAGACTGATCTTTATCTATTGGTATGGATCTGTATCATGGTATTTAGCCACCTCGCTACCCCTTTAGCTGATCTTGGATTTACTGATCTGATGTTCAGTTTTTTGGCTTGCAACTCGATCGAGGAAATATATCCAATGCTTTGGCGGACAATCTTTTGAAAGATCTCAATCTCACCAGCGATGACTATAATAATGTAAGATTTCCTTCAAAGTTCCTGGGTTGTGTACTTACAATTTGATAGGGAAACACAATCCAATTGATGTGCTTCTTGGTGGCGGAATTCCCGGTTCAATTCTTGACCAAACGATATGGATTCAAATATATTCTTCCTACGATGATGATGCTTTGGGGTACGGTCTGTAAGTAGAATAAAGGCAAAACACAATCCAAGGTGTCACTGACATTCACATTAGCCTGGACTCAAGCTTGGATGCATGATCGTACATCCTTCTACATCACTCGTGCCCTCATTGGACTTTGTGAAGGTGGTTTCATCCCTGGCACGATCCTCTTTGCGACATACTTTTACAAATCCAAAGAACTTTCCGTTCGTCTTGCTTGTTTTTGGTCCACACTCAATATTGCGAGAGTCATTTCGGCTTTACTTGCCGCTGGAATCCTCACCATGAGGGGGATTGGTGGTAAGCCAGGATGGTTCTACCTGTTCTTAATTGAAGGGCTTTTCACCTTTTTAATTGGTGCTATTGTAAGTCTCACCCCGATGATTGTGTTATATGAGGCTGAAAAATGATAGAGTATTTTGTATCTTCCTCAATCCCCGACAAACACAACGGGAGTTCTGTTCAGAAAATCTTGGTATACTGAGCGAGAGGAAGTAATCATGGTGAATGTAAGTCTTAAAGTTCAAGTGATTGAACAAGGGCTGACAAAGATAGCGAATTCTCCGTGATGATCCTGCCAAAGGACTTACAGCATTAAAAGAACCAGCTACCTTTAAAGATATTCGTGAAGCATGGAGTGATTCTTCCATGTGGGGTCTTTATTTCATCGGTTTAGTGGCATATATTCCTGCATCTCCTGTTCAAGGGTATATTACGCTCACGTTGAAGCGGTTGGGATATACTACCTTTGATTCTAACATGTTGACCATTCCATCGGCTGTTTTACAAATTATCACCATGCTTGTACTTGCATACAGTAGTGATTTCTTCGATGAACGTACATTTCATTGTATTTTCGGAGAATTCTGGATATTACCATTACTTACAGCACTTTTGACCATCCCTGATGGTGGGAGGGAATGGAGTAGATGGTCTTTAGTAACATTGATCTCAGGATGTAAGTATTTGATCAAGATCTTCATGCGTCCTCAGAATTAACGTGATTCAGATCCGTATTTTCATCCAATCGTTTCTGCCTGGATTTCGGAAAATACGTTCAATGTCAAGAAGCGTGCAATTACGGCAGCAACATACAATGTGATCGTTCAAATTGGATCCTTGATCAGTTCTCAAATTTATCGATCATATGATTCGCCATATTACAAGCAAGGGAACAAAGTCCTGATTTCCATCTGCGCATTGTCACTTGTGACATTTGTGGCACAAAGGCAGTATTTGATAATTTTGAACGATAGGAAGGAGAAGGTTTGGGAACAAATGACGGCGGAGGAGAAAGTTACATATCAAAATGATAGTGCCGCGAGAGAGAAAGATGGTAATAAGAGGCTTGATTTTAGATTCAAGTATTGACATCGAGATTGAAGAGAGGGGATGAGAGGGGATGGGATGGGATAAGCGGATGCGGGCAGCAAATTGATGAAGTGTCTGTATAAAATCTAATCGTACATAGAAACTCAGATCTAAAATCCCAATCGCACATGGCCATGGGAAGTCAGACAATTTTCCCGCGGTGTGGAGCATATAGAATCACACCCACCGCCCGCCCTCCCGGTGGCCTCAAATAACCACAAACCCACGGATTCTTAGCTTGTCATTCCATGCGTTACTACTCAGTAGCACATCCAACCAAATCCGTCCACTCTGCCATCCTTTCTAGGCTTCATATCAAGCTGGCTCCTTGCAGTGACCGCGTTGCAATGACAGCGAAATAGTCCGATCCATGATCCGCTTCGAAACACGCACTTGCGGTATGAAAGTCTGAGAACATGCTCGTATATGACATGAAACCTGAAGCGATCTGGAGTCATGGCGATTTCCTCGTACTCGAGATGAAAAGCGTACAAAGTACAGGTTCCTGCGACGGCGCAAGCTTGACCAAACCTTCGACGTTGATATCGTTGCCGTGCCACAGTCCGTGAGGATGGAGATTTGCCCGCCAGGCAACAAAGCATGTACAGAAATGGACGGACTCGGGTGGTTTCATAAACCATCCGTTGAATTTGCATAACTTTGCACAAAAGGTTTCACTGAGAACAATCCAAACCTTAATCGTTATCAGGCCAATCAACAGAGCAAGAAAGAGCCATTGGTTCTAGCGCCGAAAAGCGGTGTAGGATTCTCACCAGATCTCACTCAGATCAGGTGACTCATCAGTTGAGAGCCAATCAAAATCCCTCAATTGGGCACATCCGCCGATTGATTGTGGCTTGGCGCTTGACGATACGATTACAAAGTACTTTCCCCTTTCACGATCATTTGAGGATCAACGCTAACGTCAAGCATAAAAAAATAAACCTCTTGGCAATAAGAGGGATTCCAGATTTGTGCGTTTACCTTCTTGGAGGTGAGTGAGTATATGAAGTATTTTCCCCATCCCCTCTC
>NGKF01000009.1:1647972-1660922 GCA_002162555.1 Monilinia aucupariae
CCGTATCCAGCGCCGCAACCATGGCCCCCACCGTCTTGAAGCCCCCCGTCACATACGCCTTCGTCTGGGTCAACGGCTTCACAATCTCCTCGGCGAACTCCAAGAAGAAGTTCTCCCTTTTGCGCGTCGACTCGCGCTTGTGCACAAAGGCCGTCTCCTGGTAATTTCCCCCCGAGAGCTCGACGTAATCGAAGCGCGCCGCCTCGAGCTCTCGACACGCCGCCTGCGCGTCCGCCGGCGTAAACCCATCTTCTTGAAACTCCACGCTGTTCATCTTGATGCCCAGGATGAAATCGGGTCGCACGCGCCGTCGGATCGCTTCGGATATCTCCTTGATGATGCGGAATCGGTTCTCGAGCGATCCGCCATACTGATCGCTTCGCTTGTTGGTCGTCTTGGAGAGAAATTGGGCGAGGAGGTAGCCGTGCGCACCGTGGAGCTGCACGCCGTCAAAGCCCGCCTTCTCGAGGTATTCGGCCGCGTACGCAAATTTGTCGATGATGCTATCGATATCATCTTGCGTGGCGGGCCGGGGTTGGTTGTAGGAGAATCCCATGGTATTTCCTATTTTTTGGTCATCCTCATCAGCATGAGCTCGGTCGAAAACATGCGTACGTCTTGATGGAGAGGGGAGTTACACGGACCTTTTAATTGGACGTCACTGGCGGAGATGGGATTGGCTTGGACTCTGTTCTCGACCTGTCTCCCCGGATGGTTCACCTGTGCAACCATTAAACTTCCATGGGCTTTTCCTGCCTTTGCCATTTCTGCAAATCGCTCGAACCTCAATCCCTCCGTGGGAGCACCCAAGGGAACGATTGGATTTCCCATGGCTTCCAAATGATCGTATTCGATCATGATGTTTCCGGTCAAGATCTGTCCATACTCCCCCTCGCCCCATCTCCTGTAGACGTTGACCAGTCTCGTGGAAGGAATACCCCTCGCTTCCAAATCTTTGGGATCCCACGATGATTGACGTTCGGACATGGCCGCCTTCAAGAATCGATTGCGAGCCGTTCTGCCAGAGAACTCAAAGGTGAGCGGCTTTCCCAGAGGCGAAGCATCAGAACTCGATGATTCGTATCGAACAGACATGTTGCCGATGTATTGAGATGTGAATGAATGGATGAGGGGTTGCGAAAGGATGTGATTTTGACTGAGCATGGCCCCCTCAGGGGCAGCGGGAGAACTTTCTTATACCATTTCCACTCATTGCCCTCAAACAACAATACCTGAGCTCAAGTGGATACAGCATCAGGGACATTTCCTAATAGATTTGAATTTCCATTAATAACCTTTGGTGAGGATGAACAATTTTTTCGGAGGGGACAACTAGGATGTAAATTTTAAGGTTGGAGCCGTCGTACCGAGTATCGTGTATTATTTAATCTTCGGCTTTGATTTTGATTTTGGGTTTGATTTTGATGCCATTTGACCTGGTGGACCCATCGCTGTGCGTTTTCTCCACTACTCGAGTAACCCACCAACCCAATCACTTTGAGGGTTGGAACACCAGAACTGGGAACTTCGAACTTGGACATCTCTCAATGGCTATCTGGATCATCCGAGGGGCCAAATGCCAAATGCCAAATGCCAAAATTGCCTCGGGATATTATTATCGTACCGAACAACTCTCGTGCGTGCGTGCGTTTGGGGCTCAAGTGAGATGCCAGTACTGGAGTAGCAGTAGGAGCACCAGGGACAACCCAGGGAAAAGGGGTCTTTTCGCTTGAAATCGGGTTGAAGAGGGGTATCATCGAAAAAGGCAACGTGTATGTAGATGAAAGTCTCAAGAGTAAGTTCAAAACTTCATATCCCTCTGTACTCCGTACTTGATCTGGAATCTTCATATCCCCGTACGCAAGAGAATTAAGTACACATGGTATACGAGTATATATACTCGAAAGTGAAAAGAATTCGGACTTTTCTGTGCATGATGCAATTCCATATATCCCAATCTAACCATCCAACGCCAATCTAAACCCGCCCGAAATACTCAAAATGTGTATGATATCTGAAGCTCATGATGAATCAAACCTATCAGAACTTTCTTTTTGTTACCGAGCGGATGAATTTGATCTTCGTGTCCCAGTGGAAAAATGAAGTAAATACGCCAAACTCATCTATTGTGATGTCTCGCTCATTTGCAGCATATGCCCCATCTTCTCAATCTACAAGAAATATGAGTTAGCCCATTCTTCATTGCGCAGAGGTTTCATGCCCAAACATACCTTAGTTTTTAGATATCCTCCAACCTCTTGACTTCTGATCCCACCAGTATCTCCTCTCCAAGCCAAAGGAACCATCGCAACCCTCTCCTTGACTACCACCTCTCTATTTGGCCCCTCTACCGCTCGTATCTTGTCCGGATTGTTGGTCAACAGCTTGATCTCCTCAACCCCCAAATCTTTCAACATAGCAGTAGCTAATCCATAACTTCGAGCATCTGCCGGATGTCTCAAAAGCAAATTCGCCTCCACAGTATCTGATCCCAAATCTTGTAGATTATATGCCTTTAATTTCTCTCCCAGCCCAATACCTCTTCCCTCTTGTCGCAAGTAAATTATAACTCCGCCAGCGGCCTGTCCAGAGGGAGTGGGTAAAGACATTAATCTTGCCGCCTCATCCAGTTGCTCGCCACAGTCGCACCTCGCAGACCAAACTGTCTCCCCCGTATAGCACTCGGAATGAATTCTAACCAGAGGCGCTTGAATCTTTTCTTCATGCTTCTCTTCGCCGGCCGCTGAAGTGGGCATTCGACTTGTGGTCCGGCCTGGGAACAGCCTTCCAGTGTATGCGCCACGGATCAGCCGATCCATCTCAGTTTCCCCCTCTCGCACGGCATCCAAACTCTGACTTCGGATCTGGTTCCCGAATACGATGGCCAAATGTTCTTTGCTATCTTCACTGTTTTGGTACAGATGTAAAAACATCTCCGTCCCGGTCGTTGTGGGGATTCGTGCTCGAACTACACAATTCACTTCCGGTAACTTCTCCAACAATTTGGGTTTTTTCGATCCGCACCCTCCCGTCGCGGTCGTTGAATCGACAGGTACTGATCCGGCAGGGCGAGTCGCAAGAGATTTGGGTGTGGATGTGCCGGGCGTCGAAGGGGGTGTGAAGGCGGGGGAGACGAGATCGGGTAATGAATCATTTTGATCGGAACGCTGTGATGAAGTCTCATCGGATGAAATTGATTGGGAGGGCGGAGCATGACCGAGGGCAAGATTCGTTATTTCGATTTGATTCAGGTCGAGTTCTGATATTGAGCGAGAGACGGGTATTGGGCGGGGTGAATAGAAATGGGGGAGAGAGGTGACTTCATCTGCGGATTCATGAGGAGGGGTATTATCCCATTGATGATGGTGATGAGTAGAAGATGAAGTTGTCGCGTTAAGATCTGGCATTTTGAGAGTAAATATGGAATAGAATAGAAGAGAAGAGAAGAGAAGAGAATGTAATGATCAAGTAATCACAAAAGAGTAAGAGTATGAGTGTGAGTGTGAGTGTGAGTGAGTATGAGAGGGAGGATGACTATGAGGATGACTATGAGGATGACAAGCGATAAAGAAGTTCAAGGTTAAATTGTGTGATTGATTGAGTGAGTGAGTTGATTGAGTCCGAGGTCGGGGTTCTTGTAATCATATATGTACTTGTTCTTCTTCTTCTTCTTCTATTTCTACCTAATCATATGAATACTCGTATGTGCGTGAGAGCTGAGTGAGCAGAAAAGCAAGTAGATGCTCGAGTACAGTCATGATTATTAATTCTCCACGGCTCTAATTATTAATGATGAATCAATGTTATAAATACTCGAGGACTTCTACGCGCTGATATTTATATCCTCGAGTCTGTTTATACGAGCATATATATATAAATGAACCGTATTATATTATATTATATTATATTATATTGTCCGTTTGGATTTCGTATTGAGCACATGATGAGCTGAGCATGAAAGAAGACTTTACTCATTGCTTACGATTCTAGAGTATTTTATTCTTCTTCTTCCCTGATGCCCGATCCGGATTTATACGACTATATTCCGAGTCATTCCCGAGGTATCATATACGAGTATATATATATATATATATATATACTCTATATCTCACGGATACTTTGGATCTCTTGCAAACTCAATAATACATGGGGTTTATAATCTTTTCATATGTTCTATTAATACACGTAACCCGCCGAAGTTTTATGTTCTTTTAAGGTTAAGATATATCCATCATTCGCATGACAAATCTACATACAACCTCCACTCTTCACCAGCCCTCCAGCTTGCTAGTCGGAGCTCTTCCCGTCGCCATACCCATCAACCTTTCCACCTGCTTCCACTCTTTCCAAAGCCCCAGGCTCTTCAGCATTGATTCCCAAGCGTGCAGCGGCCTCAATCTCAACCATGGGTCCAACAAACCACCTCCTAGCCCAGAAAGCCCACGCCCCACAAGCACCCAGAGCAATAATCCCCACAGCCACCACGGTGTAGTTGACCGTTTGACTGGTGACCGGGTTCGTGGTAGGGAGACAAAATATGACAGTAATGAATCCGATCCATGTGACGGAAATGAAAGCAACGGGTTTGGAGAAGATGCCGAGATTAAACGGGCCTTTCCTAGCCTGGAATTCCGTGGAATAGATGAGCCCGATGAGAATGGGGGTCCCGTATGAGATGTACAAGCCAATCGTAGCTATTGAAGTCGCGGCAGCAAAAGCGACAGTGGAACCCAAAGAAGGAAGTGCGAGACAAAAGGCAAGAGTGGCCGCAAGCCAAACGGTTCTAATAGGAGATTGGAAGTGATCATCGACTTGGTGAAAGAATTCTGGCTGTCGTGGTGTGAATTACTGGGTAAGAGATAACGAGAGAAGGGAAAGAAGAGACTTACAATTCCACCATCTCTGGCAAAGGCAAACATCATCCGTGAATTTGAAGTCATGGAGAAAAGCCCACAATGCCAGACACAAATCATAATCAAACACATAACCACAACCGCGCCATCTGTTCCAAAAATATCCACAAAGATCTGAATAACAGGTTGGTCATAATCACTCGCAATCGTATGGTCGAAATCTTGGATGCTAAACAAGAAGCTCAAGATGACGAAGAAACCAAAGAGTGCCGAAAAGCCAACCGAAGAAATAACACCGATGGGTGCACTCCAGGATGCATTTCGAGTTTCTTCGGACAGGTGGGCGGAGGCATCAAAACCTGTGAGTGTGTATTGAGCCATCAAGACTCCGCAGCAAGCCACATACGCTGGAGATGCTCTAACACTCCATCCGGGACTTGGATCGACACCCGTCCCATCGTAGAATTTGGCAAAAACGAACTTGGCGCTTTGATGTGTTGGGGCTTTGGCAAGAACTGCAATCGCTATTGCCGTTATTCCCAAAGAATGAAGTGCGATAGATGTATTGTTTAGATATCTCAACACGTGAACACCAAAAGTATTAACGATACCATGGGAGATGAGGACAGCTGCATAGATACCTATCGTTTTTGAAGCGCTGGGAACGTACGATGATTTTATTGTTGCCGTTGTTGAGATGAGACCGGCCAGACCGAAACTGATTCCTGTAGTGACGGCAACCTGACCGAGGAAGTTAAACCAACCCGTAATCCAACTCGCAAAAGCGGAATGATTTCTCGGGGCAAGAAGGGCTGCCCAATAGTATGGTCCTCCAGCTGTAGGTATGGCAGAGACAATTTCTGCCATGCTTAGAGAAATCATGAAAGTGAATAGAGATACGATGATCCATCCAACGGACATGACTAAATTTGTCAGAAAACTATGTATGGAAAGAAGGGGAGCGTGAGAAATTCGTACCTCCAGGACCACCAGTGATCAAGCCATAGGAGAAAAGTGTTGTAATTCCAGTAATGACTGACTGAAACGGGATTAGCAAGTCTTTGTAAATCTCCTAGACATGATACATAAGATGTTCATTGCCAAATATCGCAATATCGCTGGTGATCAACACAGGTTAACACAGCAAGAGTTGAAGATAGGATTTCCAGAGGTATTAATTTTGATATTTCCCATCTCAGAATCTCCATCAAAAAGTCCGACGATAACAGCTAACTCACAATAATACTGAAAGAAATTCCAAAGTTATGCATCAAACCCCAGTCTCTCTTCAACTCTTGTTTGTATCCAAACTCTGCCAATTCCTGTTCATCATGTTGCTCTACCGTGGAGACTCTGGTAGCATGCCTTCCAATTGAAAGTTCCGAATCAACCTCCATTACTTTTTGAATATTCACACGTAGATCACAAAGGTCAAATGACTTTCGACGACACTTGGATGTTTCGATGCTATAATGAACAAGAGTTTAGATATTTCCAGACGGCATGATCAAGTTCTTATGCATATGCCAGCATTATAGCTTGCTTGATTGCGACCTGTCAGCCAGCCTCTTGATAAGAAGGTCGGGAGAACTCATGGCAGTGAGAACATGATTGGTTGAGCTTTGAGGAGTGGTGAATTGGCGATAATGAATGATAGGAGGGTGGGAAGATGAGGTTAGGTTTGTGAAGCCCCAGTCGCATGAAATTCCCAAGCTTACCGAGTGGTATGAGTTTTGACAAATAGTTACACGGTAAGCTTGAAGGGTGGGAGGTATGAGATGAAAGGAGATTGAGTCAAATGGTTGGTTGAGATTGCGAAGGACATTGAAAGGGGGCTAGAAGTTTAGACGGAACTACTCACAACTCGTAACCAGACGGATTAATTCACTTGAAAGGGAATATCCCAATGCTTTCCAGATATTGAGAGACCAAATTCATATCAGTAAGGAGAAAATCTTGTCCCATTTCATGAAGTCGTTGCTAGGTGATAGAAAATAACATATCTGACCACTCAATATAAGCTTCAAAGCTTCTCCTTTCCGTCCGCATCTTCCTTGCCTTGCAATTCACAGAATGCCTTGAACGTAGTGAAATCATCATCCTCAGCTTCAAGTATAACCTCTGCTGTAGCTCCAACAAAGTAAACATATCCCGGTTTAACTTCCTCGACCTTGGGTCCGACACTAATCTTGCCATTTCCAGTTGTGCAAATAAAAATGCTAGGACCAGCAATTTGTTCGAATGTTGCCTTGGCCCCCTTTTTCTTGAGATCAGTTTTTACCACACTGAACTCTGCAATGGGTGGATCATATAGTGTGGCCGAGGATCCAGAAGAATATGCGGTGGCATTGAGAGTGGCATATGGGTAATCCACTGGTTCCATTTTTTGTTCTGAGATTGGAGCATATGAATAGGTCAACATTGAAGTTAAAGTGTCGACGTCTTTAAACTTTGGTGTGAAACCAGCTCTGACTACATTGTCTGATGCAGCCATACATTCGATAATGTCACCACTCAAGTATGCGTGAATATCGTCTGCCTTTAAGAACATCGCTTCTCCAACCTCGAGTTTAACGTAGTTCAGGAAGAACTGCACGAACAATCCAATGTCCCCCGGGAATTGTTTGTTTAATCTGATGACGAGATCTGCCAATTCTTTTCCCTCATTCGATGGACCTCCACCCCCGGCAAAGTTCTCTCCCTCTTCTTCTGCTGATTTCACCAGTTCCTCACTGGCCCTCTCGACGTCTTCTTTCTTTGCATTCATCAATGCCGTGAATGCCTTTTGCAAAGCCTTCTTATTCTTTTCCTCATCCTCTGGACTATCAGATATCTCTCGCCCCTTGATCGCGGATTGGTATTCTTCGGCTTCTGACTCTCCCACCAATTTCTTCAGCGATGGAACGGTCGAGAGGAAGTGTGCGATTTCTGTGAGAGGTCTAAACCCGCAGAGTCCATCGAAAGGTGTAATGGCAATTGTCATTTCGGGTTTGTGATTATCATCTGGATAATTCTTGCTATCCTTTTGGTGTAGTTGTTCCGCCAGTTTCTTATTAGGATGGGCCTGAATGCTGAGGGCTTTTCCAATGGAGAGGACCTTGAATAGAAATGGCAGCTTTTGACCGAACCTATCACCGACATCTTGGGATAGGAGAGCTTGATTATCTTGAATGAGATCTAGGAGTGTTCGTTTTGTGACGAGATCCTTGGAAGGGTTTGACGGATGTGTTCCCATCCATAACTATGAAAGAATGAGCAGGGAAAGAAGGAAATGTGTGCAATGGATGGGACTCACTTCAGCATACGGCTTGTCTTCTTGAATCGCAAGCGCATCGGTAGGTGTAGCAGCAGCGAACTTTGCAGCGGCTGAATCATTTCCTACCTTCCCCCAGTCATAGCTATTGACTCCGCATTGAAGTCTAATTAATGGAACTTGCATTATTTTGCTTGGATTGAGGGTAAAGGAAAAGGACTTTGAAGCTTTGTGTTTGTGCAGGATTGGTGTGCAGGATTACTCGATTGCTTATTTCGTTGATTGATAGAGAAGGAGGGGTAGCTTTTGAATGATGGATGATGAACAGGATGAACGCAGATGGTTACAGATACTCGTAAATAAGGTATTTATTTACTTATTTATTATAATATATTATAATATATTATATTATATTGTATATATACATAGATAGATACACTCAATATTTTATATTCTGATTAAATCAACAAATCAATAGTTTGATTAGCTTCAATTAGATCATTCATCTCTTCATTAACCAAAAGCTAAGATCCTTCAATCAGAACTAGAAGTGCTTGGATAGATCTCTTCAATTGCCTTTGTTGTCTACATCTCACCTCTCACCTCTCACCTCTCATCTCACTGATCACCTCCTACCCGATACTCACTCAATCCACCGGTCAAACAGACAGACAGACAGTCAGTCAGTCAGTCAGAGGCCACTGCACTGCAGACATAGACCGCTGCACTGCAGACAGACAAAACCGTTGGACCACCAGACTTTACCCCTACCGCCGATATTCCGATATTCCAATCCCCAATCCCCAATCTTCCAATCTTCCAATCTTTCAATATCCCAATATCCCTATATCCCTATATCCCTATATTCCAATATCATCATCCATCAGATCTACTTGAGTATCTTCATTCAAGCTTCACTTCTTTTTCCTGCCATCTACGTTCTACATCATTGCTACGGTGCCTCCTCGAATAGTCTTCATATTATCATCATTTAACTTTCTCTCCCATTTTCCAATTTGCAGCAGCATATTGCTCTCATCCGATCAGACGCTTGACTTATTCCTTGTTTGAAGTAGGTGCGGGTCAAGATACCCACACTCAAAGTAAGTCGTCCAGATCAGCTCTCTTGATCCATCTGGTCTTTTTTATTATTTGGTTTTTGGAGATTTGAGATTCAAAAATAAAATGAAGAAAAGATCCAAGTTGGGGATGAAATGTTTATTTCCTTCTTAATTGTCTCTCTCCCAGCACAATCCCGGTATATTGTTATTTGTTTGGCTCTCGAGATCACTTTGCTAAAAAAATTATGTCTAAAGATAAGGAATCCAAAGTTTCTAGGGAAGTGAAGCACCTAGAAGACTCCCCTGGATTTAACAAGAATATGTCTTCTACCTCAACTACTAATCGTCGTCAGGCTCGTGGGGGAGCTCGCTCGGGTACACATGAGAGAGGTGAAGAAGCTGCTCTATGGGCCGAGATCACCCAAGCTCTAGCGAAGATCAGAGCGGAAGAGAAAAAGTTCGAAGGGGACATCCCGGACGGCATCATTAATAGGGAAATCGTCATAGCCGATCAATTGAGTAATGGAATCAGTGAGTACAGACACCAGTTACCCACCGTGAGCTTTGGGGTTGATAAGAATTCAAGGCCCTGCCATCGCTGCAATGGATGAGCTCAGCAAGTACATTCGAGACGGCGTGAAGGTTTCAGAGTCGACAGCGGCAGCCATACGACAAACCGTCGAGAAGATCTCTATCCTTTTAGCTTTGATCAAAGGCAACGAGGCAGAGCGAGGCTCCAACTCCCGCGAATCTCACGGAAGATCCAGCGTGACGGATGATGTAGGGTCCATGGACTCCCCCGTACCTTCTCCAGCCGAAAACAAGCATGTGAGGAAGATGGGGAATGGCAGGACCAGCAGTTTACCACCCAAGGGGAGAGATACCCCCAGGAAATACGACAACGGCGAGCCTAGTACGAGTACCAGCACCAGCGGTACAAAGAAGATTGAATTCTCCAAGGGACAGGAAGTAGCATTCAAACCCAAACCCGAACAAAACTCACCCACGGAAACGGATTGGATTCAAGGGAAGGTGACCAAGGTCATTGGAGAAGGCAAAAGTCGCAGATACAAGGTTGAAGATGTCGCACCTGATGAGGGGAACTTGGGGAAGCATCCCAAAGATTTTCTCACCTCGGCCTCTTCCATGTGTCCCATTCCACCGGACGATGTGACTCTGGGTCCGTATGATGTTGGAAAGCGTGTTCTCGCCCTCTATCCCGAAACCACTACATTCTACCGAGCGGAAGTCAGAGCAATGCTTGATGATGGTAAGGTTCGGCTAATTTTTGATGGCGATGAGGATTCTACGAAGGAAGTTGAACGGCGATTTGTTCTTGATCACTCGGGGTAAGAGGCACTCGGGTTAAGAGGGTTTGAGGTGATGCGTACCTATGTGGCGGCATTAGTGGCATTGGTAGCATTGGTGGGTTGTCTGGCGTTCTTTCCTTCTTTTGATGAATCTCTCTTGGTACAGGAGGATTGGAATAGGGATACCCCAAAAGGCGTTGGCATTTTCTATGGGATAGAGGGACTCTCGGGACGATAGAGAAGATTCGATGTCGATAGGATTGGCGTATCGGACACCAGCAAGCCACCATCCTCACGACACCTAGGAGGATTCGATTGGCGTTGAGGGAGATGACATTGCTATATCGTTGCACCGTTGTGCCTTTCAGTACGACCAGCAGTTAGATTAATATGAAATGACAATTTCCAAGGTTTCAATATGTTGTGATTCGGACAGGACCGAAACCGTGACCACACCCACCTTTTTAAGATATCCGGTATATGAATTTACAAGAAGATATGCCATGTTTTAAATCGTTGATCTTCGCGATGAGATTGATTTGAGATTATATTATATGATTTCTTTTGATCTTCTCTTTATTGTGTGATTTCAATATAAACTTGAGGATAAGTTGGATATATAATCTCCCGTTTGGGATGAGGGAAAGGGAAAGGGAAAGGGAAAGGATATTGCGGTTACGGTTACGGTTACGGTACTCAGGGTCTCAGGCATATTTAATTAATCAATCACTCAGACCGAGGAAAGAAAGAGGGCGGAAAGAGGGAGAAAGGGAAGAAAAGGAAGAAAAGAAAGAAAAGAAAGAAGAGAAAGAAGAGAAAGAAGAGAAAGAGTTTCAGCCTTGTCTCTTTTGATTTTCAATTTAACACTTCCTTTACTATTTGACCATTTTATTGGATTTTATTGGATTTTATTGGATTTTATTGGATTTTATTTCATTTCATTTCATTTCACCTCTTCTCATCTCATCTACTCTCATCTACCTTCTCTCTTCTTCTCTCTCCTCACCTTGAGCTTGAAGAATTTCCCTTCCGATCAATTTCCCTTCATCGTCACTCCTTTTCCAATTTCAACATTCACCTCGCCTTTTTCACCCTCATCACCCTCATCACCCTCATCACCCTCATCACCCTCATCACCCTCATCAATCCCATCAATCTCATCACCCGCACCATCAACTTCACTTCGCAATTTCATCTCTCATCCTATTCGTCTTATCAATCGATCCCCACGGCAACACCCTCACCTCTCCATCCAATTACCCTCCCAATACCCGTCGCATATCTTCAATTCAATCTCCTTCAAGATGGGAGCAGCTATTTCTAAGATGATGGGAAAGATCTTTGGGTCCAAGGAGATGCGCTTGTTGATGTTGGGTCTCGATGCTGCCGGAAAGACGACCATCCTTTACAAATTGAAATTGGGTCAAGATGTGACGACGATTCCAACGGTCGGATTCAATGTCGAGACGGTCACATACAAGAATGTCAAGTTCAATGTTTGGGATGTTGGTGGGCAAGATAAGATCAGACCTCTATGGAGACATTACTTCAGTGGTATGTACTGCTGCTGTCTTCGCTGGTCCGCAATTGGTCGAATTGCAACCAATTCTAATGCTCATGCTCACGTCTTGAATCACAGGTACTCAGGGACTGATCTTCGTAATCGACTCGAGTGACAGAGCACGCATAGTAGAGGCCCAACAAGAGTTACATCGCATCATCAATGATAGAGAAATGCAAGATTCGTTGCTCCTGGTTTTCGCCAACAAGCAAGATATCGCAGGAGGTATGTACTTTGATCCAAGGGGTCACAGCTATACGGCAAGCGGAAAGACTGACATTTGAGAAGCCATGAAACCACCCGAGGTCACAGAACAACTCAAGTTAAATGATTTGAAGAACAAGGTCTGGTTTGTGGTACCCAGTTGTGCGACCTCTGGTGAAGGGTTAATGGAAGGATTGGTATGTTCTTTTTCCGTCTCCTTTCGTCTTTTCGTCCTTTCATTCGATATTCAATGCACCAATCAAATATTTCAACTTGACTTGAGACTTGACTGACTTTCTATATCAGGCTTGGCTCTCGAAAACAATCGAAGGAAGACCTGCTCCCCAAGCAGCAAAGTGATACATCTACTCTACTACCTCAGCAACGCATAATCGATTCTGCTCATTATTCCGTCTCTACCTCTCTACCTTCCTACGAATATATCCCTCCACGAAACATACATAAAATAATTGGCTGCTGGTAGCATGTCGTATCAAGCCTTGTCAGGTCACATCTATTCATTCATGACCCTAAATTTCATAACGGCTCTTTATTTCTCCCTCGTCATCTTCACCAGCGTATCTTCGTTTTGCATCTTCTCCTCCTATCATCTCATCTACGGATTCCATCCCATCTCTCTGTTTGTTTTATTTTGCTTGCGCACATATACAATTGCGCGCGCGCCTTGTGCGCTGTTTTTGGGGGGGG
>NGKF01000009.1:1661670-1706667 GCA_002162555.1 Monilinia aucupariae
CCCATCCCCTCCCATCCCCAAACCCACGCCGCCATCAAGTTCCCACAATCCCACGCACGAGATCAACGCCCCATCCACCCATCCATCCCCCCTCACAACCCATACGACCACCCACACGGCCCCCGGCACCGCCAGATGGGCACCCGCACCCCGCTCGCATCAGCCAAGATGACGCCTCCCCAGCGCTCCCCGCCAAACGACCAGGATTTCGCCCAGCCGAGACCGCTGGCTCGCTTGCGCGCTCGGGATTTCTCTTCGGCTCGCGCGTGGGATTTTGAGGGTCGAGGTTGGGATTTGGGTTTGGGTTTGGATTTGGATTTGGATTTGGATTTGGATTTGGATTTGGATTTGGATTTGGATTTGGATTTGGATTTGGATTTGGATTTGGATTTGGATTTGGATTGCGGTTTGGTGGGCTTTTCGTGGGGTTTCTTGTTAGGTTTCTTGTTGGGGTTGTTTTCCGGGTTGATGGGGTCGAGGAATGGGTTGTTTCGCTCGCTTGGCTCGTTTCTGTGGTTTGATGGGTTGGATTGGTAATTATAATTATAATCATCATCGACATCATCAATATCAATATCAACAACTAAATCCAAATCCTCGTCATTCTCCCCCTGCTTCTTCTTCCCTCCCAAAAATGAAAGAGGAAGGAAGGAGGAAACCCGCCTTCTCCTCATCCCAGCCGTGGATCTCGATCTCGGCGCATCTTCCCTCTCCCTCCTCCTCTCCGCCGCGTCGTAGATGCTCTCGGTGCTGCTGTGCGTCGGCGTGTAGGTATTGTGGTTCGTGGCGAAGAAGGTGCCGGATGTGCGGGGGGGTGGGCGGTCGGATGCTGGCGCTTGGGGTTTGATCGCTGGAGATTCGGGTGGAGGTGGAGGGGTAGCGTTGGAGCTGGATCTGGAGCGGGAGCTGGAGCTGAATATGGAGATGGGACGGGTCCAGTGGGATCTGGGGCTCGTTGTTGAGGCGTTGCCTGTGGTGTCTTTGGCTTTCGTTTCCTCGTAGATGGGGTTGTAGCGGGCGTAGGCGGATGAGGTGCGAGTGCTCAGGCATGGTCGTCGCATTTTGTTGGTTTGGAGTAGGTATGGGTGGATGTATGGGTGGATTTGGAAAGAGCCGGGTTTTGTGTCTGATTCGTGAAATGGTTGTTTTATCTTTTACCAAAAAAGATCGGCGGGATGGTTTTCGATAAGCAGTATAGACGCGCCAGATGTTCTTGAACGTCGTTAAACTCGGATGGCTTTCGCAAGTGATCGCCCTTGGTGTAATGAGGTGTGATTGCCGGATTGAAGAAAGGGATGTATATGTCTTATACCCACTGCATTTATTCATCTTGATGGATGTTGATAGTCGAATTATGCCCCTCGTCATCGTCATCATCCGAAGCTTTTCCAGCCATGATGTTAAAATTTCCGAAACCTCGTTTTGATATGAATGCCTATATCAAATTCATGCCCATGAAAGGCCAGCTTGGGGATCCCTCCTAAACTTCCCAGAATTGCCCGCAAAATCGTCAACCCACATTGTGGCTGTGCAACTTTCCTATGGCTCTACCACACGTCTCAAGATTTAGACTTTTGACATTCATATCCTGCATAGTTTCAATGACGTTGGAAATCTTACTCTTTCAATCGTTTCGAAGGTCGTGAATCGTCTGGTAATCCACTCCTCTTGGTGCCAGGCAAACTCCCCGTTCGAATATCATTATCATCCTGACTAACTCTCCGATGAGGATACTCTGCTTTGACCCCCTCAAACACGTTGGCACTAACTTTATCCCCCGTGCTGAAGAATGGGTGTGTTAATGCCGCCTGTGCCGTTAATCGTTTCTCGGGATCGTATTCCAGTAAGCTGCTCAATAGTTTATACCCTTCACCACCCAAACTCGAATTCGAGGCGGGAGAGGAGGCGGGAGCAGAGTTTATGGTTTGATAATACCATTTTTCCAAACTCGAGTATCCGGCCTTTGCATGCCCATTTGCGGAGAGAGTGGAAAGTTGCGAGAATTCTGGCATGGATACTAGATTTGGCCATCTTTCCTTGGTCGGCAATCCCATTATGTCGACAATCTTTTGCATTTGATTTCTCTGGAATGGTACCGTCTTCTTACTATCCATCTTCGCCTCTTCCCCCTTGAAGATGGGTCTCAGGGAGAGTAACTCTGCAAAGATGCAGCCGATCGCCCACATATCGATGGCCGGAGTATAATGCTTGGAACCTAGTAGGAGTTCGGGAGCTCGATACCAGATTGTGACGACAACTTTGTCGCCAGAAAAGAGAGCATGTAGTGGTTTGTTGAAGAGGCGAGCAAGACCTAGATCTCCAATTTTCACTTCACCTGATGACGAAACCATTATATTTGCAGGTTTTAGATCACGATGGAGGACCCAATTGGCGTGAAGGTACTGACACCCATTGAGAAGTTGAAACAAGATGGATTTGACTGTCGGTGCAGGAATGGGGTGACGAGTAGGTTGGGTGTGGTGATGGATGATTTGCAGGAGGTCATGTTCGGCATATTCAAAAACCATGAAGATGCATTTGTCTTCAAGAATAATCTCAATGAGAGGAATGACATTCATGTGACTCAATTCTGAACACAGGGCCATCTCTCGAACGGCTGACTGGGAGATACCTGTGTATTGAATCTGTTCTCCCTCCTTGTCTAAGATGTATTAGTATATGATCGAGCTGTGTATGTGTGTGCCATTACCCGGTTTGAACTTTTTGATGGCAAACTCCCCGGGCCGTCCATCTTTCCCAACAGCTTTATAAACTCGTCCATATGTACCCGAACTGATGAAGCCAATTACTTTGTAGCGATCGATAACTCGAACTTTACTCTGATATCCCAAGCTAGGGTTGGTTCCACCTAGTGTCCTGTTAGTCTTGCATCGACGGGATCATGTTTAGAATGTTAACGAACTACTAGGGGTATAAAATGGGGGAGGTCTTCGTGTGGGATACATAGTGATGTGAGTGAGGATTTAGGGGATGGGATGAGATGATGCAAAAGGATGAAAAGATGTCAATCAGATAGATGATTAATAAGGTAATGATCTGATCTAAACTGATCTGACCTGACCTGATCTGACCTGATCTGATCAATATGATATGATATGACAATTCTTGAATGAAGAAGACAAGACAAGTTTTTCATGCCATAATAGAAAGAGCTAGTGAGATAGATACCCTGAGGTGCCGATCAATGATTGAGTTTGACCCAAAAAACAGCTGGCACCATGGAGGCAAGAAGGAAATCCAACAATAGATGAAGAAATAAATGTTTGTATATCTTCTTTTTTTCCAAGTAGATATGTACAGCCAAAGAAATCTACGGAGGACATTACCTTCAAAAGCAGATTGAGCGGGTCTTTTTATTTGACTTCGAGATGCGGAGATCGAGGAGGGACCGCCGGATGATGGTGGATTGGAAGTCAGGCTCATTATTATTGTGGATATGCGTATGGCGGCGTACTGTTGTTTGTTGGCTTGGTTACTTGATTGGTATGCAGGATCAGTGAATCAGTGAATCAGTGAATCGGTAGGCATGGAGATCCGTAAGACTCCTAGACTCCTAGACTCCTAGACTCCTAGACTCCTAGACTCCCAACCAAGACAATCTTAGACAAGGGGAAGTGGCAACAAGGAGATCTCAAAATGTGCGTGTGCGAGTGCGTGTGAGTGTGATGGGTGTCAAGAGCAGGGCAAACGGAATAGTGCTTTGCTTTGCAGAAGTAGTAGTGTAGTAGTGTAATGCAGGGTCGATAACCTTCAGATGCAGTAGCAAGTAGCAAGTAGCGAGTAGCAAGTAGCGAGTAGCAGGTAGCAAGTAGCAAGTTGATTGCATCAAGCGTGTCAAAACTCACGACTCAAGGATCCCTGAGGAAATTTAACTTCGTGCCAGGCAAGATGGTCAATATATTGCCGCGAGAATTGTAGCCTGGTCGTATTGAAAAGATGGGATTGTTCGTTTTGATTGAATGTGTGTGTATTATGCGCGGCGTGAAGATCAACTCTATATTGATCGCTATCTAATAAATACTAGTAACGTTTTATAGACTAATAATTAAGTTAGATTATATATGATACCCTTTTTATAAGTACCCCTAATTCATAACATAAGCCTCGCGAATAAAGCAAAGCTAAAGCATTTGCATCCGCTAATTATCTGTTTAAACTTATCGTTATTCGAAATCCTAAAAAATATTATTCTTTAATCCTTATTTTGTACCTTTCTTTACACCAGTTTCGTCAATATTCTTTATAACAATATCAATAATCCCTTTTATAACGGTATCAACAATTTCTTTTGTAATACCAGTTTCCTCTATAATAGTATCAACAATCTCCTTTATAATACCAATCTCCTTCGTAACAATCTCCTCTGTAACAATCTCCTCCATCGCTTTTCTATCCTATATGTCGTTTGTATTCTTCACGCCTTCACCCTATATATTGCTTGTATTCTCCGCGCTTTTACTTCATATATCGTTTGCGTTCTCCGCATTTTCATCTCATTGATCGCCTGCGTTCTTTTTGCCTTTATTTCACTTTGAAGCTGGGGTGGAAGTATCAATAGCTTTTCTTTACAAAAAGCCAATTAATACGTCGATAGCAACTTTCTTTTTAAATCGGGCTTCGATATTATGCTTATCAATCTTTGCGAAGTATTAAGTTTTTATATCTTCGATATTGTTAATATTTTCGTTAATGGTTTTGATTTTAATATGAATATAAAGATAAATGAATAGATCGATAAAGCTTTTTATAATAAAGATAATCCGAATATATACTTTATATTGTTTAATAGCAATAAAAGCATTAGTAATATTGGAAAAAGCGTTATTGATTAATTTAAGGTTATAAATATTGTTAATGTAGATATAAAAAGCTTTAGCTTGGATATACATTATAGAATTTCGGCCAGGGTTGTTAATAAATCTTATGGCCATGGTCCAAACCGGGTTAACGAATACGATAAAGATGAAGTTTCCTTGAATCGAATCGATAAAATGAACTTTGATTTGATTGTAACCTTTGCTAGGGTAAATTTTAGCCAATCTATTAAATACATGGCGATAAACTTTGATTTAGATTATGTAATAAATAATGATTTCAATGTAAACAATTGAAATTCGGTTGTTAACCAATATCTTTATAATATTAACGATAATTATTGTAAAAATAAAATTAAATCAAGATTTGATAATATTATCCATAACTTCGAGCAAATCAAAAGCTTTTATATAAAAGTATAGGATAATAACAAAGAAATCGGGGAAAATAATTTGTAATCTATTCATTACCAATTTGTATATAAAGAATCGGGTTAAATCTATAATTTAAGCTAAATCCATTAATCGAGAACTATAAAACAATATTAACGGGATAATTATAATATCGAGGTAACTATAGTATTATTGATACAATTCAATAATAAATCAATAAATAGATCGGAAATAAATAAGAATATTTTGATTTAGTTTAAGGATGCATTTTTAGAGTTCAATAATACGTTGAATATTAGGATTCAATTAATAATTATCTTCAATCAAAATCAATTTGTTAGTATCGATTTGCATTAAAAAGAGAATTGCGAAAAAGAGATTTATAAAGCCAATTTCGTTCATAATAATAATATGAACTTTTCTATATAACTTTGTAAATATACAATTATCAGTTTGAAAAAAGGTTATAATAATAACGTCGATGGTTTCCTTTGCAAACCGAAAAGCCAAAAGTAACTTTACCTTTTTAAAAGATTGAATATCTTCGAATTCTATGCGAAAGAAACCTTTCATTTTATACCGAGAATATAATTGGAATACGTAAACAAAGGCCAAGTGGGTTCTAATTAATTCAAAGGCTCGAGTTGCTATACTCTGGCCAAAGAGTTAATAACAAGCATCTCGAATATTATTTTCCCTAAGGATCATTTGACGATTAATAAAAATAATTATAACATTTGCAATAAAGATCTTTGCTAATTATTGAATATATTGATCGTTAACATTTAGAGATCCTAAAAGTAAAAGGCTATTGCAAATATCAAAATCGACAAAATTGTTAATCAGATCTTTCTTCGAAAGGATTTTTGCTGATTCATTTATAACTATTATGAGACTACAGAATGGCTCCGACCATTCGGACCTAACACCCTCACGTGACCTCGCCTCTCATAAAGAGTATTTATACTCCTCTTACATTGTATTTTAGATCACTATATTATATTTTGTTTATTAAGTTTTATTTCCTTTACTACTTCCTTTCTTGATTATATATATGTCCATTATAACCTAGATTGTTCATTTTGATTGTTTTTCCCTTTTTTGTTATTTATAACCATTTTAATTGCCCCTAACCTTTACCTCTTTTTTGTTGTATTGCTTTTTTTCAAAAGATTATTCTTTTTGTTGTTTTTGGTTATTGTTTCTACTCTTCACCTTTTTCCCTTTTATATTAGTAATCTACGCAAAAACAAAGGTTTATCTAAAGTTAATTATTTATAAAAGCAATGTGCAACCTTGAGTTTTTTTCGATATATTGGAGTACTTTGTAGAGAATCCAAAGTATCGAAAAAGTTGATAAAGAAATTATGGATAATAATGGTACAGAATTGCATTCTTTAATAAAAATAAAAAAGAAGCAAAAACAATAGAATGGATTATACTTCAAAAGAAAAAAACCTAAATCGTAAATAATTGTATTCTTATCCGATATTGATCATTTAAATATAACAACGATAAAGATAAGATTTAACAACGCTTATATTACGAATCGAACGATAATGCGAAATAATTATAAAATTAATAATTATTATTAAAAGCAATAGTTTTTTTTATTCAACAATTTGGTTTATAAATTGTATGCCAAACTTATTTTACAATTTATAACCCGAAAAATTCAATATATATTGTTTATATAGTTTTTGTTATTAATATTGAAAAGCTTTTGAATAGTTTTGCATTTTTAAATTCGCTATTTGAAAATCAAATTGGAGAAAAAAGAGTATAATCTACCAGAACTTTAAATAACCATTAAATCGGTTTGGTTATGTTTTGATTCGATTAAATACTTATAATTAGAACGCCAAAAACTAGTATATAAAATGAATAAATTTTATAGAACAATAAACAATAATGAATTTCGGCGTAATCATGAAAATTTTATTTTAGGTTTAAGTATAATAAATACTAAGCTTTTAGAAAGAATTTAAATATATTTTAATTATTTATTTGATTGATTTAACATTGTTTTGATCAACTTGTATAAACTAAATTGCGATCGATATACTATATTTCAATGTTGATAAATATATATAATGATATTTTACGAATTCGTAAAGTTTCAATACCAAAATAAACAAGGATTCTATCGCTATCAAAATCCTTTATTTATTATTAAAGATTTGTTTTCCTTTTGTTTATATTATTTTTATCATTTCTTTATTATTTTATTTATATTACCGAAAAATTTATATTTCAATTATATTATATTTATACTTTATACAATTCAATTATTCAAATTACAATACTTTGTTGATCAACTATATTTTCCGAATTTACTAATGATTCTAATGCACTTGCATTCAATACAATGGCTTTTAGAAATCCTAAGATCGAAAAGATTAATAAATCTATCAACAATAAACAATTTAGCCTTTCTAACAAATCGAAGCTTTGTAAAAACAAATGCTATAATGCCAAAAGTAAGCAACCTGCGAAAGCAAAGTTTAAAATCATTATTCCTTTTAAGATCAAATTCGATTTTAAAGAAAACTTTAAATAAAATGAAAATGCTTTTATACTCAATAAAAATGATATTAAAGAATTTGTTAAAGCTTTTGTAAAATTCAACAAAAAAAGTTTATTATTCGCAAAGAAAGAAAGAATATCATAATTCAATAATACCAATGCAACAAAATGGTATAAAGCTATAAAGGATTTTAAACAAAAATACAATATAATTAAAGAAAAGTTCCATTATCGAATTCCTAAACAAATAAAGTATAATTTTCGATTTAATATAAAGATTATAAATAAATACAAATCATCTAATTGGAATTAAAAGAAAATCTTTAAACTTGCTTTTTTAGCAAAGTATACTATACAAAATACCTTTCGATTAAAGTATAACCAAAACTATTTGTAAGCTCTAGCATTTAAATATAATATAAAAAAAAAGTATAACTTCGAAAACATATTGATTTATAATCAAAACTACAATCTTATTACAACTCGATTTATAACGAAAAAGAAGATTACTATTAAAACCATCGCCTTTTTATTTTTAAAAAGCTTAAATATTCGATTAAAATTAAGATTCGTTGATAAAACTAATAGTTTATTAAAAGAATATTATACTTTGATTTAAACCCCAATCTATATAATCTATATAAAATATATGGATTTGTTAAACTACAATAAAGACTTTAAAAAGAAAGTTTAGCTAAAAAAAATTAATACTAAAATAATTGATATTATTATAAAGATTATAAAAAAACCTAAAAAAAAAAAGTCTACATTTTCCAAAAACTATAATAATAAAATAAATTCGCTAACCAAAACATTCGAGATATTCGTTGCCAAAAACATTACACTCCTAATCAAACCTATTATTATAAAAAAGTTTATAGCTTTTTCCAACTTTATTAAAGTCTTTAATAGTAATAAAGCAATAAAGATTAATACAATTTATAACAAATTTTACTTTTATTATTAGAATATATAACCTGGAAACAAAAGCTATACTATAAAGAAAAATTGTTTAGTTTTTAAAAAGCATTATATAAAAAAATAAATCACTTTCGATAAATTCGATGTTATATATTAAAGGAAAAATCAAAATCAAACAAAACCATCTCAAATCTTTTATAATAAGAATATAAATCCTTTGGTACGTTTTGTATCGACCAATATAAAAATGAATAAGTAGAACAAAAAGAACAATTCAAATTTAGATTCGGTTGAATATATTAATATCATTGAAATCGTTGATAATAGTATTCATTTTTCTAATAATATCAACTCGATTTCATTCTTTACTTTTCGCTCAAATAGCTTTATTCTGGAATACATCAACGCTGCTACTCAGTTTAAGCTTACTACTCCGCAATTTGAATAATACATCAATAAAAACAAGGCCGGAAAAATTATTTCTATTTTAAAACAAAAACCCGAAAATATAATCTCAAAACTTGTTACTTTTACTTTTGCGAAAGCTTAAACGATTGAATCTTCTTCATTCAATACTCCGGATTCTACAATAAATAATACGTTTTCGAATAGTTAAAATTCTACAAAAATGGATTTGTTGATCATTATTGAAAAAGTTGTTTTTAGAAAACTAAAAAGAAAATTTATTTTTTCGATCATAATTAATGATTATGGCATAATTAAACAAACTAAATATTTGATTTTTGAAACTAAAATTTCTATTTTTATTAGTTTTTTGTTCAAAACAATACTCGAACTTTAAAAGAGATGATCAATCAAAATTAATAATCTATTAAGATCCGAAACATTAATATTAAAACTTTTCGAAGTTGTTAACAATATATTATTTACTACTTTGAAATTCTATATTACTATAGTTCAAAACCGAAAGATTGTTGAAATACAAATCAATTATTGTAATATATTTGAATATAATTCTTTAGTATAAGTAAATACAGTTTTTATTGCTTTGCTAAACTATTAAAAGGAAGTATACAATTAAATTATATATATTTCGAAAACGAATTGAGATTGTAAAAAACTATCGATGGTTAAGATTCTATTAAATAACCAAAACCCAATCGAAGCCATTCTTGATAATGGTTTTATTATTAATATAATGAATAATAAATTATATATAATATTAAATCTTTCGATAAGCCCGATAAATATAAATATTATTGGTATCGATATAGTCGAATCGAAACTTATAGGTATATATAGAAATGTCAAAGTTTCTTTTAATGGAATCATAAATATGGTTAATATTTATATAATAAAAAATGCTCGAAATAAACTTTTATTGAGTATATTGTAGTTTATTACTGGCAAAGTTACATTTAATTACCAGTATGGTTTACAATATATTGCAATTATCAATAACAATGGTGAATATTATATAAATGTTTGGTATAGCAAGCAAATGTTGCAAATGGTTTATAATAAACATTTCTTCAATATTAATAAAGAAAACTAAATTCCGATATATCCAATAAACAATATATCAATAATTTTGTATTAAATCCTCCTCGAAAAACAAAACTTTTGGAAAAGCAAATAGCATTTAATAAATGTTATAAGTTGTTAAACCCAAAATTTCGTAAATAGTTGAAAAAAGTGTTAATTTATTTGGAACTAATTAAAGATTGTATTCTACTTTCAAATCCGTGAAATTTATACGTTAATAAACCAGAATATATTAAATATTTGATTGCCTTCGAAAATAATAATAAGTCTACCTATAAATATCATCAAATCATTATATAACTTATATATCCAATAATTAAAGTATTGATAAAGGATTTCCAAAAGAATCTTTCATTTTTTATTAATACTTTGTACAAAAACAAAGTCAATAAAATTCGATTATTCAATATTCCTATGAATATAAATGAAAAAGATTTCGAAAGATTGGTAAATTAGTTTAAACATTATAAAAAAATGTTTTTTTATCAAGAACCTATTAGCAAATGAAAAAAGTATTTGATACTAAAATTCAACAATGAGTTTAAAGGATATTGATTAACTTTTAAACGCATGAAGGAAATTAAGTATAAAGATATATTTATTGAATAAGAAAAAGATTTGTTGTTATTGTATCTTTTGAACCGTAAAAATACTTTAGCATTTGATTGAACTTATATTAGCAAAGTACAATTTGATATTGCGTCTTTTTAAAAGATCAACACAGTTCTGCATACAATATAACAAGCAGCAAATTTTTCGATTCCAAAAGCTTTAATATAAATAATTTCTAAAATGTTTCAAAACTGTATTAATTAAAGAATATTTAAGTATTGCGAAAGGCTATACAAAAATCTATGGTTTTTGGTTAAGAAAAAGATTTTTAGTATTTATAGAATCATTAATGCTATTATCAAATTAAATAAGATTACAATTCGGGATGCTAATCTTTTATTTAATATAAATATTTTCGCTAAAAATTTTGCAGGGTATATAATTGCTTTTTTAATCGATTTCTTTTTTAGTTATAATCAAATTTTTTTAGCAAAAAAGAGTAAGGATATAATTGTATTCCAAACTTTGTTTAGTTTATTGCAATAAATAATTTTTTTACAAAAAACAACAAATTCGATGGCTTAGTTTTGTAGAATTGTTTTGAAAATCTTAAACAATTTTTTGCCAACTATAATATTGTTTTTCCTAAATAATATTGGGATTAAAGGTTTATTAAATAATTACAATATAAAAGAAATCGAAGATAAAGTTAAACATTTTATCCTCAAACACATTCAATCCATTAACAAAACGTTTAAACGATTAGAAAAAACAAATTGTTCAATTAAAACTAAATCAAAATAGTATATAAATAAAATCCAGATTATTGGTTATATTTGTAATACTAATAAACGAACTTTTACAAATACAAAAATTTAGAAGATTGTTGATTGGCTTATACTATTTAATAAATATAATATTCGAATGTTTTTTAAAGTTTATATTTTCTTTTGAATTTGGATAAAAAACTTCGCCAAGAAAGTAGATCCTCTATATCGATTATTAAAGAAAAGTGTAGAGTTTATTTGAACAAAACTAAAGCAATTTGCTATAAATTCTTTAAAGTATACTTTAACCTATACTTTTGTTTTTATATTTTTGCGATACAATAATCCGAAAGAGATTGGTGATATTGTTTGCAATATTAACGTTAATTTTGAGGGATAGAGCGTTTATTTAGGTTAGATATTTAATAGAAAAAGAATAATGGTTCATTTTAAAAATAAAATATAGAATATTGTTGAAAAGAATTATAATGCAATTAAAAAAGAATATTGTAATATTTTAAAAGCTTTACAAAAGTTTAGATTTGATCTTTACAATATACATTTTATTTTTGAAATTAATACCAAAGTTTTGGTTGCACAATTCAATTGTATTGCTATTGATTTACTTGAAGCTTTAATTACAAAATAAATCGCTTGGATTCAATTATTCGATTTTAAAGTTTAATATATTAAAGGAATATTTTATACTATTGCCAACGGACTATTAAAACAACCTCAAAGTTTTTTTAACCTTCTTAAAAATAAAATAAATATTAATGATTGGATCGTTAAAAAGTTTAACAATATCGTAATAATAAATAATTTGCGAAACTTTACGAATTTGCAAAATATTGTATTATAAGACAAATATTTGAAAAATAATCGGAAAATCGTTTTCTATTTATTAATTTTACAAAAGCTAACAAATATAACAATATTAAACTTTGGAAAGTTTAAAAAAAGAGTTTTGGGATTTAGTATACAAAATAAATATTTATTCAAAAATAAATCAAAAAATATATTTTACTAATAAATTATTAATAACAAAAATGAACGCTTAAAATTGATTTTTCATTTATATAATATATATAATTACAAAAAAATGAAAAGTATATTTAATAAAATTCATTAACTATATCATTAAACAAATATATTTCAAAAAGTTAAAATGTTTATTAAAATTTATTTTAATTATCAATTTCGCAAATCAAATTTCAAAAAAAAGTTGTTATATCCAATTTGGATCAATATATATTAAACCAAATACAATCTAAATATTATTTATATACTTGTTGATAACAATTATAAGTATTTAATGGTTTTACATAATGATTTTTCTGAATAAATCAAAACAAAGTCTTTGCATATTGCCAACTCGAAGAATATCGTATTGTTTCTTTGGAATGTTGTTTATCGATATAGTATATTTGGAAAAGTCGTTGTAAATGAAAAGTTTGAAAACAAAGATTATATAGAATATTTTGCGGTAAAGTATAAAATCAATAAGGTTTAAATCTCAATATACAACTCAAAAACAAACGGAGCAATAGAATATAAATATTAATCATTAAAAAATAGCTTAGTTAAAGTAATGGAAAAAAAAGAAAAATAGTTTTAATATTTAAACGCTATTTTGATAATTAATAAAATTATTATTCATAAGTTTACTAATTTTACTTTTTTCTATATAATCTATAGCCAGCATTTTGTTCTACTAATCGAGATCAAATATTGTATATGAAAAGTTCTAGATTAGGATATTATAAAAACGAAATTCGATTTATTGATTGTTTGTATACATTAATTTGAAATAAAGGATAAGAATATTCGAAAAGTTGTATTACACAAAAAGCGTTATCGATTTAATGGGAAAGAATACTTTAATAAAGATTATAATATAATAAAAAAGAATATCAAATAAAGCGATATAATTCTATATAATAATTCATTAAACAAAATCAATATATTAAAAGAACGGAAACTTATATATTGATAATTTGAACTTTATCGAATAGCAAAAGCAAATATAAACAAAAACATTTATATTTTAAAAAAACTAAATGAAATTTGTTTGTATAAAACTTATACAAACAATAAACTCAAAAAATTCATTCAATATAATAATATAATTGTTTTGATAAAACTAAATAAAATTAAAAATAACGATTTGGAGATTAAAGATTCTTTGAAAATTTTAATTCTTTTGTTTGAGAGACTTATTGGACAAACTCTAAAAAGTATAGATTAATTAGTAAACAATAATTCGATATTTAAAAAAAGTTAATTACTTTACTAGTTTAATCTAATTATCGAAATCCTTTTTCGCAAATCAGGATTTGTATAAATAAGATTTTAAACTCCTCGGATTTGATACAAAGCTTTAATCTTAAAGTTTAGTTTTATTAAAAATATTAGCCTATATTATTATTCGATAGATTAATCAAATCTTTGATACTATTGTTTAATGGATTGACCAAATCCTTTAAGGTTACTATTCAAAGCTATTTGTAATCTATTATTTTATTTCAAATAAATAAATTATTTGTCATTAAAAACAATATTATTCATTAATAAATAAAGCAATTACCCCGTTAACAAAATGATTTCTATTTTCTTTTGTTTATATTAAATCATTTGTTTTTCTTTATTAATTGTTTATATTACATATTGTTCTTATTTAATTTGTTTTTTTGTTATATCAATATCTTTTTTTCCTTTTCATTTCAATTCTTTTTTTTAACAATAATAACTTTTTTTATATACCATACTTTGATTTTTATATCTTTTTGTATTATTAATTTTACAATTCTTTAACTTCGATATTGATTCTTTTGTTTTTAAACAATTATTTTTTTTATTAATTTATTGATTCTTCAGCCTTTTTTGTACTCATAAATCTCATTTTCTTTATAACAATTCTTTACATTTTTATATTAAATCTTTTATATCCTTTTGCCCTTTAATATTATAATTTCTCACTTTTGTTATACCTTTTATTTTTCACAATGAATAAGCCAAAATCTTCGCCAACTAAGGAAATTAAATACAATGAAGCCGATCAACAATTTATAATCCCCTTGATTACTATTGAAATATAGTATACAGAAAAATTCAATTATTCTTTATAGATTTTGAAATAATACAAAAGTTGATTTATTGAATTGTAATATAATATATATATTTCCTTTAATTATTTTGTATTGATTTTGTAATATAAATTTAAAAAAGTTATAAATAAATCGATAATCGATATAATCCAGAATAAAATATAGTTTGCTATTAGTATTTCTTAGAAAAAATACTTAAAGAATAATATAGTTGTTATTAAAAAAGTAAAAAATATTTGATATAAACGTAAAGAATATTTAAATAACATTATAAACTATTGAGTAAGATTTCCTATTGATAGATTTTTGGTTTTATTGTTTATCTTCAAATAGGATTCTTGGTTTATTGAAAATCTATATACTATTATTAAAACTTTCGGATTTAATAATACAATTAATAATATCAATAATAAGCTAATACACCAGTTATTAAAAGCATGAAAATAAAGATATTATATTAATTGATAGATTATACTTTTTGAATTTAAAGAAATTGTTTTGATTATATCGAAAAAAAAGACTAAAATAGAATGGATTAATAAAAAAGCCAAAGATTTGGGTTTTCTTTACAATAAATATAGTTTATTAAGTGTTAATAATGAGTAATACCGATTGAAAACGTTTTTTTGATTTATACTTATATTTAAGATTAAGAATATGGATTTAAATGTTTTTATTAAATTAACAAATCACAATATAATGGTTTGGGAATATTTAAATATTAATATTCCAATCAAAAAAGTTAATTGCAAAATAAGCTTAATAAACGCTATAATAGTTCATTATTGAATTTTTGTTAAGTTTAGCAATTATATTATTAAATATTAAAAAATCGATAAGTATATTACCTTTAAGGTATACAAATGTCTTTTTGTAATTATTGATAACAATTTTATATGATTTTAAGTTTTGTTAAAAAGATATATTACTAAACAAATTGGATAGTATTAAATAATTAAATTGATTGTTTGCTATTCAACAAATATATATTTATATCATATTCAACAATTGACAAATATCCTTAACTTAGAAATCGTTCGTTACAAAATAAAGAAACTGAATAGCAGATTAACGAAAGTTTATACAAAAAAAGATATAATCAATAAAATATATATTTTTAAAGAATTTTATAATTAATTTAAACTTTATATTATTACGAAAAAAGCTTGATATCAACAAACTTTTGGTTTATTAACTTTTTAAAAGCTTTCTTTTAATAAAATAGATTCTTTTATACGTTTAAACATTTGCGGGGTGCCGCTATTAATAAGATTTGCTTGAATCTTGGTTTTAATATCAAATATTCTCGACGATTTGATTAAAAATGATATTCGATTTTTGATCAAAATATATTAATACTATTATCATTAAAAAAAAAAGGATTATGGTTTTCTATATATAGTTTATTTTTCTTTAATGTAATAAATTATATACGCTAATTTAGTTTTTTGGCGAAGAACGGCTTTTTAAAAACTTAATAGAGAATATCGTTTATTAACAATTCTTTTCCCTATAATAGAATATACTTCGATTAGAAATTCTAATTATTTGTTTATATATAACAATACTTTGAATATTTTTGGTTTAAAGAAAAAGCGTAGTTTATATAGCGCAATTATATTCTTTGTTTTTTATAACGATTATAAAATTGAATATTAAATTTGTTTCTTTTTTGTTCTAGCGAAAAAAACTAATACTTTTTGATTAATTAAATCAACTAAGGCTTTTTTTAAAGCTTTATTGTTTAATGTTGAAGAATAGCAATTATTATCATTTAAAACTAATTTCAAGGATTACAAAGCTATAAAAAAGAATACAGAATTGGATTGGAAAGTTATTACAAATTCAATAGATATATTAGTTTTGAAAGCAATTGTTAAGATTGGTATAATTGTTATAAACATTAAACTTTTATATGCTTTTGTAGTTTTTTATATAATTGTAATGTATAATAATAATGATTAATCTTTGCCTCTTTTTGAAAATAGCATATTATATTCAACGGTATTTAAATTATATTATAACTTGGTACCAATCTTTAATAAGAATATATCGGAAAAAGAAAGATTTATAATATTTAACTTTTCGATAAATATTTGTATACTTTTTGTGCATTCTATCGAACAAATATTTGTAGAAATTTTGTTTTGGGATAATATATTGATGAAAAAAAGCGTTTTGGAATTATTGTAGAAACCGAAAAAACAATTCAATTTGTAATACAAAAAGTCAAAAAAGAATATCTTAGCCCTTTTTATATAAACTTTCAAGGAAATGGAAAGATGAAAAAGAATATATAGAAAATATTCATTTTTTGATTACTTAGCAATAGTTTATATATTAGAATTAAATATCGATTTTCTTATAAATAAAGAATTCATTGCTTTTTCCCATTTTACCTTTAATAGCCAAAAGTTTGATCGTTTATACTCCCCAAGCTCTAGTATCTATAATTCTCAAAACGAATCCTTTAAAAATAATAGAAATCCAGGATCTTTGAAAAAGAGATAACGTATTGAAAAAGAGATTTCATTACAACAATCTACTCGCAAATCAAAACTGTTTTGTACATTAAAGGAATCATTTGTTACGTAAAGCAAATAATTATAAATTCTCGAAGTATTTGAAATCGAAGTAATGGATTCGAAATGTAATGGATTTGCAAAAAGATATTTTGCGAATTCGTAAAGTTTGGCAGTCGGTATTGGAGGATATTGGATCGATGGATTTTGTTGAAGCATTTTATTAATATAGTGGAATGGGTATATTGGCTTACTTATTAATATATAGATTTGGTTGGGTTTATTTTTGTAGTTTTTTTTTGTTTTTGTTTTTAATTGATTAAGGTTAATCAATAAATAGAGTAAAAAGGAATATAAAACTATAGAATAGTTTCGATTATTTGGATTTAATATCTTTATGTAACTTCGCTTCTTATAAAAAGTATTTATACTTTTTTCACATTGTATCTTAAATCACCATATTATATTTTGTTTACTAAGTTTTATCTTTTTTATTATTTCTTTTCTTGATTATATATATATTTATTATAATCTAGATTATTCATCTTGATTATTTTTCTTTTCTTTGTTGTTCATAACCGTTCTAATTGCTTCTAGCCCTTACCCCTCTTTTGTTGTATTGCTCTTTCCCAGAAGGCCATTCTTTTTGTTGTTTTTGGTTATTGTTTTCACCCCTTACCTTCTTCTCTTTTACACTATCACTTTTCCGATTAATAACTTGGTGTATTCGATTTGATATATTCGGCCTTTATCCTAGCGACAAATTGCATATGATTTTGTTTTCTTTTTCTTTTTGGTAAGAACATTATTATCCCTATATTCGTTGGAATCCTTCGTTTTGGATAAGTTAATAAGTTGAACGGTTGAGATTAAAGTTTTTATAGTTGAAACTAGGGATTCAACGATTGGAATTGAAATTGAGGATTCTTCAATAATAGTAAAAAAGGTTGAGGACTCATTAGTAGTAATAAAAGAAGATTTAATGGTTGGAATTAAAGCTTGAACAATAGAAACTAAAGATTGAATAATCTAAACGATAAAGATTGCCTCATTATCAAACTTATAGGGCTTTTCGTTTACTATCTCTTTAGGTTAGCAATTAATTCAATCTATTAAATAAACTGTTTCGGTAATATTAATATATTAGCGTATAATAATTTAGCGGTTATACTATGGTTTAAACTAAAATTGGTTTTCCCTAATAACTCGCAAAGTATTAATAATAGCTTTAACGATAATATTACATAATTGATTTATTAAAACGATAATTAAAATAAGTAAACCTGGTTTGGTATACAATATAACAACGATGAAATAACTAATAAGGATTGTTTTACTAATACTAAGGTATTCTGTTACTATTGTTACTATGCGATCCTGGGAATTAATTAAAGCTACTTTAAAATATTGGATTATTTTACATTGATCATTTTCGATAAAGAAAGCGAAGAAACAATCACTATGTTTGCCAATAAGATTGTCTTTTTCATAAATGTAACAATTGTTTATAATTATAGTTTTGGCTTATATTTTGATATTATTTGATTTAAATCAAATCTTTTCGTTTTTTTTATTTAGATTAGGATTTTGGCGATTTCTATAAATAAAATTGTTAAAACTATTAATAAATCGCTTTTTGTAATGTTCGTTGTAATTATAAATAAAAACAATTTGAAATAAAGTAACTTTGTTCAAAGCAGTTCGATACTTTTCGACGATGGGTAGGATTTCTTGTATAACCGGGAATCAAACGGTTATCAACTTTCAGAATTAATGTTTTTGTTTTGAAGTAGTATTGAATAACAAATCCTTTTGCGAATGGATTATTATACTAACGATTTCTGCTTGGATTATCTATTCAAAAGGCTTGAGGATAACCAAATCCTATTCCTTGAATCGAATAAATTGATTTATATATAAATCGATTTTAAAATGATCATCAACTTCAAATCTAATATTGATGCTTTTTGGAAAAAGAAAGTAAACCAAATAAACTAAATCTTTAATAAACTTTATTGCTTATAAAATATAAACTATACTATTCAAAACAATTATTTTATATTTTTGTTCTTCGAGTTTTAACTTTAAAACTATTATCAAATGTATATCTATATTCTCTTCGTCGATATATAATTTTTGTTTAATAATATTCAAAGTTAAACGAAGTGATACCGGTTTGAAACTTGATTCAATATCAAAGATAGAAATGTTAAAGTTGATAATAAAGTTTTGAGTAAACAAACTTTAAAAAGGGTTTTTTAATATAATTTTTAAATATATAGCATAGAAACATTTATATATAACTAATTTCAATTTTATTTTATGGTTAGCGATAAAGATCGGAAAAGTAAATCCGTCAAAATCGAAGAGATATTAAAGAAAAGTAATTACATATTGATTATTGAAGGTGGGGTAGATTAATTTGTTGTAAAAGTTTTTGGCTTAAGCTTTATTAATATTAACTACTTTTATAAATCAACAATGTATATTTTAAAGGGTTTTTTTGAACATTTTAAATCGCTTTACGATTATAAGTAGATCTTTGATAATATGTTCTTTAAAGATGGTTACGCTAGAAATTGAAAGATATTTAGTTTTACTATTCTTATCTTTATCGTTATTAACAGGGTTAAAATCACGAAAATTGTTATAATATATTTTAATACAAATAATAAAGCTATCTGAAATAATAGAAAAAGCGTTAAAATTTGCTAATATTGCATCAAATAGTACAACCATTCGAATTGCCATGTATATATATTGGGATTAGTAAATAGCAAAACCAATGGATAATGAGATTTTATCATTAGATTGATATGTAATTATAATGAATATAATCAATTTTTTTTTAGATATAAAATAAAGGGTAAATGTATTAGTTTGAATGCCGAAAGTATTATACTTTGGGATTGGTGATAAGATATTTGTTAATAAACCTATAGGTTTCAAGATATGAGGAGTGATATTGAATGCTTTAATTTATTCGAAAGGATAATCGATATTATTGATATTGTCCAAATTCCAAGGGTTGAGAATTAACTTAAACCAGTTTATATTCTTTTCTTTTTTTCTAAATATAATGAAATAAAGTAAAAAGGATTTTTGAAGAGTAAAAGAAATATAATAATAATATAGATAATATATTCCTTATATTTTGATGGAAAAAGTATAATTGAAAGGTTTTGAGTATTGTGTTAATTATTCGAGGATAGAGATAATGAAGTTGTTATGATTTTTAGATCGAAACTAAGAAATTTTAATGTTGATTGTTATCTCAACCATTAGTATAAATGCTTTAATAAACAAGTATCCTTTACCAAAAAAATTTTTCCTTTTTTTGATTAATAATGATGCTTTGCTTATAATATATTTGTAGTTATCCTTTATTTGAAAATAAATTTTTCTATTGGATGATATTTATAAAAATAAATGTAATTTAGCTCAATATATAGTTTTAATATTTGTTGTAATGCTATACAATAGCAAATAAGTATAGGATATTGCCAAAATTATCAAAATTCGCTAGTTTAATATTATTCTGAACGTTAATACTAATTTCCATCTCTTCTAGTTCAAAGAAATTAATGCTATTTGGTATTAATTTATAAAAGAGTAAATAAAATCGATGTATTGGTTATTCAATTGTCCTATGTATTTCATTGTTTCTATATCGTAATTTATGCTCATTATACTCACTACGTAATTAGGGTTAACTAAGTATAACAGGAATCTGTTGAAATCCAAATTTTCAATACAAAGCATATAGATTTTGAAATTGTTAAAATGATATTTCTTATTTGATCTATCCTTGTATACGTTTATAATCAAAGCCGAAACCTTCGATACTATGTTAACTATTATTCTTAGTTCCAGCTATTTTGATTCTAATTTTTTACTATGGTATTTGTTCAATTTGTAGTATTATACTAGTATTAAATTGTTTAGTTTGGGTTTTATTTATTATAGATTTTTTAATACTACTATTTTTTTGTATAAAACCATTATTGATCTAGTAATCCTATCCCGTTCTTCGCTTTAACGTTTTTACAAAAACGCTTAATACTCCCTCAATATATTGTTTAGTTTTTTAGAATAGTTTAATAACTTATCCTGGATTTCGATATAAATTGCTTATTTTTGTTTTAGTTTGGATACTTTTAATTATATTAATATATATCCCAGCATTATATTAACTAATAAAAATCTATGTATATAAACAAAGCGGGTATTAATTATTAATAATATTTCGTTCAAAATATAATTCCAAAATGCTATTAATTCTGGATTTTGTTCGATTACCTATTTTCGCAGTTGTAAAGCTATTATTTGAATGGCCCGTTTTGCCAATCCCACGCTTTTTGGATTAAAGATTAAAGCAAATATTAAATCAATATTATAAAATTCGAATAATATTGTAATATTGTAATTAACAAAATGTAATCTATTATCTATATAATTGTACAAAGATTATTCGAAGATTAAGGCCAAATAAATTATTTATATATTGTATATTGATTCTTTAGTAATTGCTATATACGCTTTTGCGAATACTATCTTTGTAAAATAATCCATTACAATTAGAATATATTTTTCATTATCATTACCTGCAAAATTAATAAATCCCAAGAAATCCATGCCGATTATTGCTTATAGTTCGAATTTAATAATAAAGTATATCTTACAACTTTTTCTTTTTGAATTTATTCGTTAATATATATTATAAGTTAAATAATATATCTTCAAATCCTTTATTCGTAAAAACCAATAAAATTGATTTTGTAATTTGTAAAAAGAAAGTATTGTATTAAAATGACCATGTATATCATAAGCTTATTGCAATATTACTAGTATTTTGCTTTCGATAATACATTTCGCAAAACGAAATGGTAAAGATTGTTTGCGATATATTAGATTACTATTTAATAAATGAAATTTGATAGTTTGTTTTTTTATTTAATGCTTTTTGAATTGTTCAAAATACTTAATCCTTTTTTTATCTTTATTCAGAAAAGAAATGATAAGATTATAAATCAAATAATTTCAAAACTTCTTGAATTGATCCTTTTCGATATTCTTTTGTTTTGTATATAAAGCCCCAGATTCGAGATTTGTTATAAATATTAGTTTCTTGGAGTTGAACTAAGTAAGCTCTTTTTGTAAATTGTATAGTAATCGATTCAATTTATCCGTTATATTGATCAAATTGGATTTGTTTACTCAATGATATACTTTAAAATCGTATTCTATAAGTCGATTGATCTATTATACTATTTTCCCATAAGCATCGTCAACGCTAATAAAAGTTGAAGTTAAAGAATAATAATTAATATATATTTTCATCAAATAAATATTGCTAATAATTAATCATTATACTTTAGCTAAATATTGAATTATTGTTAACGCTTCCCGTTTAATAGTAATATATTTTGTTTCAATATTACTTAGTTTAAAAAATAAAAATATAATTATTTTGATATCATTTTTCAATCCCCTGATAGTTTTTACTTTTGATTTCGCGTTTTAAAGTTGAAATAGAACTTTTTTAATTCCAATCTTGTTAATATTGTAAACGAAATGATATTGTTTCGTCGAATTAGCTCTATTGTATGCGTTATTTATGATATTATCTTTGATATATTGAAACGATTTTTTTTGTTCATCATTTTATCGGAATTTTTCGATATTTATTCATTTCTTTCGAATTAATAGCTTTCCTAACTCCAGTATTATGGGATATTCTTTTTAATAAATTATTTTTAATTTGATCATATAATTCGCTTTTTTTAGTATATATCTTCGCAACTATAATATTATTCATAGGAAGTTTATTAGTCCGAGTTTATTTGTTAAAATCGATTACATTTGAATTTTATTACAATGTTTAAAAGATAATCGAATACTTTTCGATATAATTGAAAAACCTAATATATTAAAAGTATTGAAAAAGAAATTCGCTTTGTATAAAGCTAAACCAATAAACGCTTATATAATACAAAAGAAATATTTGGTATATAAAAAAGTAAATAATACATTGAACTTTATCGCTTCTCCTATATAGTTATCTATAAAAGAAGCAAACCCTATATTTTTATAATTATTGATTAGGGTAGAAAAAGGGGTTATAATATCAATGCTTAGTAAAAAGCCAAAAGTTAGATTAGTGAATTAACTATACGTATACAATACTTCCTTTAAACCTTGCTTTATACGGCGATACAGCCATTATTTATAAAGAATAATAATTGCAACTTTGTATTTATTATTTGGTTTAATCTTTATTGTTTAATAACCGTTTGTACTATTAATCGAAAAAAAGCAAATAAAAAAGAATTGAACAATAATGTTTAACACTTTCTTTATATTATGCATTGGGTATACTAATTTAATTGTTTTGGTATTGATTAATATAAAATTGTGAACCATTTGTAGATTGGTAATCCCTTTTTTCTTAAAAAGAAATTTGATGAATATTTCCTAGCTATTTGATCTTTGTATAAAAATCTTTGTTTTTTTTATAGCAAAAAAAATTTTTGTAGCAAATTCTTGTTTTTTAGGAGTATATCGCTTTGATCGTATGTATACTAAAATGGATCCTAGAAATAGATTAATTGCGTATTCAATTAAATCAATTATTTATAGATTTCGCAAACATAATACAAAATAATCCTTTTAAATATAATATAATTTCTTTGTTTTAAATAACCTTTTCGATATATCTACTATATCTCCAAGATTAATATTGTTAATGCTAAACTATATTTCGATAACCTTTCGCAAATTAATATTGAAAAAGCGCAATACTAGTTTTTTTTTGATCGGGAACCTCGATGCAAAGTTCTAATAAATGGGTTTGTTCGGATATAGCGAAAATGGTTGCAAAGTATTTGGTTTATAAATTATATATATTTCAAATTGAATTGAAAATTACTATACAAAACCATTAGTAAGTATAATTGTTATTTTATAGCTATCGTTATAAAGTATATTGAACATTAAAACAAATGGTTTAAGTTCGATAATATCAAATTGCTTTTTATACCAATTAAACGTTTGGATCTTTACTAGCATAAAGCTTTTCCTGAATAGTACATAGCTTTATATTCGGCGGTATTCATCTTCTCAATCTTCTTTATAAAGTTATCCAGATCGAAATTAACTATTAGTAAATCGTTATCGTCCGAATTTTCTTTCGCAAATATCTAACTATTGTATTTGGTTGATAAAATTATAAGGGATAAAATCTCTACAACTTTTTCGATAATAAGCTTAAATAATATATTCGACTTTATAACCAAAACTAAGACCTGGATTTCAAATTTGTTGTAGATAATTAAAATGCTTTTTTAATAGTTTTCAATCGCTTTTATACGATAAAGCCAATTCTAGAATAAAAGTATATTGTAAGTATTATTATTCTCGAACATTATAGTTCAAATGCAAATCCGGATTTTGCTAATTATGATTTCGATAACCATATAGCTTTGTATTTCGATACATTGATCATTTGCAATTTTAAAAGATCATCCTTTTTCGAATAACAAAACTTATAGGTTTAATTTAAAGATTACACTTAAAGAGATCAATTCGACTATTACTTCTCCATCGATCAAAGCTTTAATAAACAAAGCCTTATTTAAATAAACTATAATAAAGAAATTCTTGATAATATTTGGATCTTTTAATCCTTCGTCTAAGATTTCTAGCATTAATTCTATTACAATAATTGCTATAATCAACAAATGTTATTGATCTTTTCTAAAGGAATTAACATTTTATAAATATCTAGTTAATTGATTTTGTTGTTAAAACAATCGATTTAAAAATTGAATGCTTTTTATAGTAACATTTACGTTGTATAAAAATTCGTTGAAATCGAAGCGTGGGATATCCTTTTCCTTTATGATTTTGATAAGAATAAAATCTTTGCCTTTTTGAATAATTTAAGCGGTTTTGGTTTAACCTTCGCAAATATTGTTCAATTTTTTGATAATATTTAACCTAGTTTTAGCAAAGTAATAAATCGATAAAGAGATTAGCTCGGATTCTATACTACAATTTATTTAGTAATATTTCTAAACTAAACCCGGGGTGCCGGATTATATTAATGTATACTGGGGTATTTATATAAACATATTCGTTGGAATAAAATGTTTATCTTCAATTTCGATTATATAAAAAGATAACTTTGCTATAAGAATTGTTTTTTAAGTAGGTTTATTATGATTAAAAGCCATTCTTGTTTTTCTATATATAATTCCGATAACTCGAATGCAAATTTCAAATTAATAACCTTTAAAGCGTACAATTAGCATAATATTGCAAAAAGCTTTGATTAAAAGTATAATTGCATTCGAAATGCTTTGTTAAAATATAACTAGAAAGATTATATAGGATTTATCCGGGTTTAATAGTTTACTTAACGATCTTTGTTCGAAAGGAATTCTTATTGGATTTTGTAGCATTTAAGGATTCTATAAAGCCGGGTTGAAAAACATTAATTCCGTTAGATATATTACCATTGGTTAAAGTTAAGTATATCCTTCATTATAATTATAAAGAGAAATGTTTTAAAATTATAAAATTTTAATGTTATCGATTTTAGTTTTGTTTTCTTAATAGATTTAAACGAACATTTGTGGATGAAAATATATAAAGGAAATATGGCCGATCTCTATGCAATTGTAATACATCGCTTTCGTTATATGCGAAGTAGGTTTTGCATTAAACGAATTGAATGAAACGATTAATTGCATGGTAGGATTATAAAGAGAAGAAACGGATTGATTTGATAAAGTTATACTAGAAAAAGATATGGATTGAAATTTCTCCAGGATTTTAAGAAACTTAAAGTTAAGTTTGGTTTAATTGATTTTTTATGATTCGTTTGGATCTTTGTAAAGGATCTGCTTGTTAAAAATATTGGGTTTATCGATTAATGTTATAGCAACGATAACCATTAAGCGAACGTTTTTAAATATAACTTTTTTTTTAAATTGATTTTCGATATTAAGCTTTCCGGCTTGTATTAAATAGCTTTGAATACGATATTGAAACTCTATTTTTTTTATTCCGCTTAAAGTATATCAGGTTAAATCGAAGTGCAACTCTTTAAAGCTTGTTTTGTTCAATTTGATAGTTTGGGCAAAATATTAAATAATTAATTCAATTTCGCTTTATTTTATAGTATAGATTTACTATTGAATTCGATAATTAATATCGAAATCCTTTTTTTCTTCTTCAAATCGAATAGCAAAAGTAGCTCTAAAATCAATCTAGTTCAAACGAATTAATTTGTTTTAGCCAAAATACCAATTTTATACCTTGTTTTTTATATCAAATCGAAACGCAACTTTCAAAAATTTCTTACTAACAAATCCTACGAAAACCTTTAAATCTTCAAAATATTTATCAGCATCTTTACTTTTTTTGCTATAAAAAATAGGCTGAACTACAATTCGATTTATATTAACGATTAATACAACGAAAAATATAATAAAAGGTTTTGGTTTAGTTTTCGATATAAACAATTTGGAGATATATTTGATTAAATCTATAAGATTTAATTCGTAATTAAAGCTTTGAAAAGTCGGTATAAACTGGTTTGCAATCAACGAAAAGGATAAAAGATTGGATAAATTTTAAATAAAAAAAAACGTTTAAAAAAGTAAAGAAAGGAATGCTTTTTATATTAATATTCCAACAAATATAAAAACAAAAGTCAATAGATTTGTTGATATATAAAATATTCTTTTTTGATTGGATATCGCTTTTTCCGAAAATGGCAAAAATTTATAGAAAGGGTTACTTAAAAAGTATATATACTCAGATTCAAGAATTGGCATTGAAAAGGATTCGACGAAATTCATTGAGTATTTGGCTGATATTCGATAAACCAAAAAGATCAAAGGAATTCGCAAAGCCTACCAAGCGAATAAAAAAAAAGAAAAGGAAAAAAACGAAATCAATATTGAATACAACATTAATTTAATATATGCAACTAAACGCTGTACCCAACTTGTAGAAATTACTTAAACAACGATAAAAAATTGCCAAAAAACGATTAAAAAAGAATAGAAAAAAGATTACAATATATAGCACAAAAACAATCCCGGATTAGGCCTCTATAAAAAGATAAGATTGTTTGTTTTGATTGAATATATATGTATTATGCGCGGCGTGAAGATCAACTCTATGTTGATCGCTACCTAATAAATACTAGTAACGTCTTATGGACTAATGACTAAGCTAGATCACGTGTGATACCCTCTCTACAGTATGTCCTCGAGTATGTAAGTTGGTACCAAAATTCCATAAAGGAAAATTGTCGGTTCACAGGCTTGGTAACAGCATGGAATGTCGAAACATATGTCGGCCGATCAAATTCACAATTCTCAGATGATAAGACGAGACAATTCGGGGTGACCTGAGTGAAAGGAGAGGCAATATCTAGAAACCTCATCCGGATCCTCGAGGATGTGTTGACGGGAAGTTGAGAAACACGAACGATGGATGAATGATGTTAAGGGGGCAAGCGAGTGATAGAGGTTGATGGTGATGTTACAGATTAATGGGAAGGGAAGGGAAGGGAAGGGGTAGAGACTTCGTTCGTACTCGTATTATCGAACGGATAATCACTTTCTTATCGATAAGGGCCATCCATCGCCGTATCTATCGAGACCCCGATCTCTCCGGTCCTCAAGTCAACACAAGCTCGCTCTCCTATTCGTACTTCGGATGTTTGCAACGATAACCATCAATCTACTCGCATGCAACCACCAACATTCCAGACTGAACATATCAAGAAGGAGAGAAGGAAAGAGGAAAGAAGGAAGGAAGGAAGAAAGGAAGAAAGGAAAGACGGAAAGAAAGATTCAAAGCTATACGATCTGACCCCTTGCACGACAACATACGCTTTATCTATAATTCCATCTCTGTTCTTACATTTTGCCCTTCAATATGGCTTTCGGGGGCATGAGACAATGTATTCAGGATATCACTCCATATTTGCTTCTTTTAATCTTCATATCAACCCTTGGCCCTCTGCAGTTTGGGTTTCATTTGGTATGTGATGTTCCTGCTTGAACTCAACCCAAGTACAGCTACATGTGAAGCCTTTCTTACTTCGCGAGCCGCGGCTAACTTCTTTCCCAAGGCTGAGTTGAATGCTCCTCAAGATGTCATTACATGCAAGAAACAGAGCGTTACTGACTCGACACTTGATCCTGGGCCGCCACAATGTATACCTATGACCGAGACCGAATTCGCTGCCCTTTCATCTCTTTTCGTTATTGGTGGATTGCTAGGAGCATTGGGATCGGGTGCCGTATCGACAAGTTATGGTAGATTATTTGCCATGAGAATTACAAGTGTTTGCTTCATCCTAGGCTCAATTCTGGAGGTATTTGCGAGCTCAGTTCCAGTAATGTCTTTTGGCAGGTTCATTGCAGGTATCGGTGCTGGAGCCTCAACAGTCGTTGTACCCATCTATATTTCCGAAGTTGCACCCCCAAGAGAGAGGGGGTTATTTGGATCTATGACACAGATAAGCACGAACATTGGTATTCTACTCACTCAAGTTTTAGGTTATTACCTGAGTAAAGGGTCAGAATGGAGAATTATACTGGCGGTCGGAGCAGGGCTTGGGTTATTACAAGGGATTGGGCTTCTATTGATCCCCGAAAGTCCAACATGGCTTGCCGCTTCCAAAGACCCTCAAGAGGCCGTGAAGACACTTCAGAGGATTCGGGGCCATGGTTCCTCGATTGCGGAAGAGATTGAAGACTGGAACATCAGGTCAACAGAAGAAGAAGAAGAGCGTCTTCTACTTGCCCCGGAACTGAGTCGAAGAGATTCTGCCAATAGCAAGACTTCGTCACAAAAATCAATTCCCAACGTCGGATTCTATCAAGTCATTAAAGACCCACTCTATCAACCTGCAGTCATTGCCGTGATTGGTATCATGTTTGCTCAACAACTTTGCGGCATCAACAGCATCATAATGTATTCCGTATCACTTCTCTCTGGTCTTCTTCCCGTTTCTTCATCCATCATTACTATCCTCATTTCCGTCGTCAATCTGGTCGCAACCATCTCATGTGCTCCTCTGGCAGACAAAATTGGTCGAAAAGCATGTCTTCTTCTTTCCATTGCCGGTATGGGTACAATGTCACTTGCGTTGGCCCTTTCTCTTCGCTGGGAAATCAAAATCCTCTCTGCAATATCTGTCATCCTCTTTGTGACCTTTTTCGCAACAGGTCTGGGTCCCGTTCCGTTCATCATGGCATCAGAATTCGTGGGGCCCGAAGCGGTCGGAGCTACTCAAAGTGTAGGCTTGGCAGCCAACTATGCTGCTACATTCCTAGTAGCTCAATTTTTCCCAATAGTCAACACGAAATTGAATGAAGCATTAGGAGGCGTTGGATGGGCGTACTTTATATTTGCAGCATTGGCGGTGTTGTCTGGGATATTTGTTAGCTGGAAAGTCCCTGAGACTAGAGGCAAGAAAGATGCCGACGAAGTTTGGGGGAGGATACGGAGGGTTGATTGATTGGGAATTTGGGATGGAGAGTTGGTTCTAAGCATAAAATTGCCGAAATTGGTATTGTTTCAGCATCTGGTGATAGTTCTTGGATGATGAACTTTGTTTTGCATGGCATAAATTAGAAATTGATTATGATCTTTCACTTGAATCCCATTTCAACCTTCTGTGACATCTTCAAGTGACTCAATTTCACAGGTCTACTACGATATAGCTTAATTGTTCATTTACTGATTGCACGGAACCGTAAGATGCCATTCCCACCTCAGTGTGATTTAGTACTTTTTACTATCAGCATCAATAGCTTCAAACCTTCTGAGGTTTTTAGATGTTCCGATGTCGTTTTTTGCTATATACACCAGATTGTTGATAGTCTTTCTGTGAGTGTAGCTGTTCTCAACACTTATATGCGCAATCACATCAAAAATCAAATAGTAATTAAGAATCAAAGTAATTGATAAAGGAAGTAAGATTCGAAAGCTAAGAACAGCGATCGCACCCCCTGGTTAGCAGCATTCACCTACCGAGTGAATCTTCAATACGTTGCTCCTTTCTTCTGTAATATGACAATTCAAATTGCTGGTATGTCTGGTCTGAAAATTCAACCGTGAAGACTTTGGGCTCAGCATATACTCGAGTTGGATCAACGGTCGGTGCCCTTTATCTTTGGGCGAATATCATGTTCGCCGCGCCACTGGTAGCTAGCGATGAGCGTCGTGGTGGCTGTGTTTGTGGTGGTGGTTGGGGCATGTATTACGAGCGTGAGGATGAGAATTTAGAAATGGAAGAACGGTGGGTACTCGTAGGATTTATATGTAGGTTAAGTGTGTCGTGCAAGCAACAGCTCCAAATCATGAAGGATATATCCCCACGGTGCTCTCGATAACACCATGGCATTGATTAATTGGTGGGATGCATCGTTTGGATGAGCGATGAAATGAGCTCTATGTTTGCATCCGCTAAAAAAAGGGGGGGATTTGACCACGGAAGTTTGGTCGAGTGGCCTTTATACTGAGTGAGTCTACTCTACTCGAGTATCGAGAGAATAATACGTTTGGATTAATCCTATTTGTGTCAAGAGTAGTTTGTTAAACTTTATTCAAGATATTTCAATATATAGTAATATAGTAAGAAGTTCTTCAGAATATTTCTTATATTTCAATCACTGTAAATGGTATATATATTCAGTAAAACAAATATCTCACCTATCTCAATTAATTTATGTTATGTCGCTCATCAGTACAGGAGAAGCTTCGTGTCATGTTTATTTGGCAGACGATGATGAGCATGATAATTGTAGTTTCAACCAAGGGGTTGTTGGTACGCCTTCGAATGCTAACGGGTGAACAGGAGTGGACTTGATCAAAAGACTTGTCACTGTAGTTCTTTATGTCTTGAAAGTCGAGGGGAAGTATACATCGCAGGATTATGTTGTATAGCTCTTCGTAAACATACAGGGCATAATTCCCTTTCAGACCTTGTCTGTGATGCTGTAGTAAAGCTGGCTGCGAAAGAATATGATTTTACTGGTAAGTACCGCCGTGAGCTATTAGATTCAAGGACACCAACGCCATGCAATCAAATAATTACGCCGTGGAATTTGATGAAACTTGGAGTACACCTAGCCCCATGAAGCTGGGTTTCTTCATAACATCAAATAAATGGAGAAGCCTCTTAGAAATAAGATCATCGAACCATACAAGACGGAGCATACTAAACTTGGAGATTTTGATATGGATATTAAAAAAAAAAAAAGTAAGTCCTTTCAACTTCGTATACAATGCGCTACTTCGACTTCTGATACAATGGAACGGGCTCTGAAAAGGAGAGCCAAGAAGAGCTGAGCAGTCTTCTATATAGAAAAAGACATGGTGAGAAATGAAATCATCCTGAAGGACCAAGAATCATTGTCTGATTGGATATTGTGACCATCAAGCAAACCGAGAAGTATCGATGGAACAGCCTACAACACAGCTTCAATCCCTTCAATATCGATGGTCGTTCTTCAAGACTGATTGCGAAAAGAGCCATCGCCGCGAAAGCTAAAATTCCAATCCGTGAAGGCCGTTTCGTTCTATTGTCTCGCACCTGAAGGATTTCCACTTGGATGGCCAGATGTACAGAGGTTATATCCCAACACGATAAAAATTCACCACAGTGACATTAACATTAACATGGCAAGCTATCTATTTCACGGACATACTCCCACGAAAAAAGTAATCTGATTCCATACGATAGAAGGAAAACTAGCCCACGCAATGCATTCATATTCATAATAATTCAATCCACCAAAAAAACTCCTCTCTTCTACTCCTATCTAGGTCCCAACTTTTCCAGTACTCTCGTGCCTTGCTCCTCCCATTCTTGTTTTGTGATCCACATATTCTCTTTGTCGGCCATAATGTTTGCCAACACAGCTCCTCCCAAGAAAACCATATGTCTCCTCCTAGGAGGATCTTCAATTCGGACTTTGAACTTGTTTAAGCGTTCAGGATTTCCACCAAGGACCTTTGTCAACCATAATTGTTTTAATTCCTTCTCGAGACGGGATGGGAGACCGGGATACATGGATGAGCCACCGGATAGAACAATGGCCTTGAATAGTGAGGAGCGAACATCGACATCTGCGGCTTGAATGGTATTGAAGAGGAATTCGGCGATACCGGGTTGTTCAACATCGACAAGGTGAGGTTGGAAGAGGCACTCGGGAGCTTCGAAACGTTCACTACCAACTCGGATTACACGCCCATCAGGTAGAGTATAGCTCTCAACCAAGACAGTTGTATCCTCACTCAATCGTTGATCCAATTCTAAATCGTATGAGACATAGCAAAGCTTCTCCTTAATTTGTCGAACCGTTTCGAAATCCGCTGTTCTATTTAAGGCATATCCGCGTCGCAATAAGAGCGCAATTAGGTTCCGTGTAACATCTCTACCGGCGACATCAAGACGACGAGTGAGATGATTGAGAACAACTGATTCGTAAACCGGTACAATATGCGTAACTCCATCTCCGGAATCGACCACAACTCCTGAACTGAGACCTATAACTAATCAGTACACACAGCACACCGCACACCGCACATTTGAAATCCAAGTACCTTGTGCATATAAAGCCAATACAGCTTGAATAGCCACATAAACTCCCCCAAATTGATACCTCTCAAACATTACTTCGCACATTTGTTCTCTGTTCTTTAAGGGGTTCATTGGAGGTTCTGTCAAGAGGATCTTTCGGCCGGTAGGATCAACCTTCATTTTCTCGTAAAAGGTATAGTCCCAAAGATGTTGCATGTCATCCCATTTCTTCACGATGCCGTTTTCCATAGGATATGATACTTGAAGCATGGTTCGTGCTGCGGCGGCTTCATCACCACACATGATGTCCTTGATGACCAAGCCATCATCGCCCTTTTCTTCGGATCGCAGAATTGGTCGACCGACGATAGAGGGATACTGAAACTCGGGGAAGTTCTGCAGTTACCAGAAGGTCAGTTCTGAAGCTTTGAAGAGCTTCAACTGTTACCAGGCCAGAATGCCACATACCTGCGCTGCATATCCGACTTTCAGGAAACCAGTTCCTCCATCGAGCACTATGCGATTGATGTTAGCAAAGATATAGACAGACGAGTTCCGCAGCTGTGGAATACCTATTGGTGGTTCTGCCATAATTCCAGAATGTGGCAGCTTAGGGTCGTGGAATCTACGTATGGAATGGCTGGAGTAGGAGTTGGTGTAGCCTGCCTGTGGGGGATTCTGATGATGTTGCGGTTGAGGTCGGAATAAATGGCCGTAAACGAGGCTTAAGCTTCCCCCGCCCAGCATGACAAGGCTGGTGATTACTCGAGTACTTTCGAAGGGTAAAATGCACAAGAGGCGTAAGTGAATAATAGACAAACTTCTCTCCTGTATTCGCCTTTGATCACGGAAATCAGATCGGATTTATTAGAAGGCAATTGGGAATGAGGATATATTGTTCGAAATCGTGGTTTTCTATCTACCTCTACCATCTACCACAGCCAACATGACTACCACCATTGACCTCACCCCCACAAGACCTACAGACAAGAAGCTTTTGGTCATAAATCCCAATTCATCCAAATCTATGACTGAAGGCCTTGTTGCTCTGTTATCTACCATAAACAATGCTCCAGCCACTCAGGTGCATATCTCATGCTACACAGCTCCGCTTCCAAGCCCTCCATCTATCAATAATGAAGGAGATGCTATTCTTTCCACGGAAGTTGTCCTCTCCGACCTGACCTCGAGTCTTGATCAATATGATGCCTTGCTCGTAGCGTGCTATAGTGTTCATCCACTGGTTACGGCGCTCAAGAAGATAGTGAATGCCAACGTACACGTGACGGGTATCTTTGAGGCGAGTGTGATTACGTCCTTGGGCTTGTTGGCGCAAGGGAATGGAAAGAGATTGGGCGGTGACGAAGGCGAGAGGGAAGGGTTTGGGATTGTGAGTACGGGAAAATACTGGGAGGAAGTGTTGGGAAGTGGTGTGAGGGAATTTCTTGGGGTCAAAAAGGGAGAGAACAGCGATAGATTTAAAGGAGTGGAGACTACAGGTCTTAGCGCTGGCGAACTGCATAGTGTTGGCCAGGAGATCGTGGGAAACAGAATGAAGGAGGCAGTGAAACGATTGGTTGGAAGAAGGAATTGTTCTGTTATTTGTTTGGGGTGCGCGGGGATGGCAGGAATGGATGATATGGTGAGGGAGGCACTAAGGGAAGAATTAGGTCCAAAGGATGCAAAGATGGTATATATTGTCGACGGCGTTAAAGCTGGAGTTGTATATCTGGAGGGTCTCCTGAAGGTAATGCCTAGTTGAAGTGATCAAAGATATCGGCCCCACCAAAATAGATACAATGTCGATCGCATCGTTGTTAATTTAGAAATGGCTCGGAGGTGCTTTCCCATATTCCACGTTGATCTATCAAACCGTGAGACACAAATGAGAAAGTGAATGTGCATGTGCCGTTCAACCAAGTTCATTTGAAGTACCAGAGAGTATGTCGGTGCTGAAGGCAGTCTCTAGCAACAGTTCCTGTCTTGATAATACCATCAGACTAGACTAGATACAAATACCCGGCACAGCAAGCAGCGTAGTAGTCTAGAAGGATAGATGAGGCCATGGAGTTCCATCGAATAAGCAAAGCATTGTCGATCTCACGTGAATCTGGTCAAACGACAGAGATGCTGGACGGCTTAATAATTTGACAACACAGCTTTGAAGCTGTCACCAAAGTCTTGAATCAGTTTCAATAGCCATGGTATCGTCATTTCAAATATATTACCTAGTTTCCCTCGAGTAATTGCACTGCTACATTCCAACTCCAAACATATATCCATTTTGTACCCCTCATGACCCAAGGTTATTAGTTTCACGCACTAGCGGAAAGAATGGATGTATTTGACCTCGAGGGAACGTAGGTGGTGTAAATGAAGCACTAAAATCATAGCTAAATACGAACTTGGATAGACCAGGCCAAGACACCTACTCAGCGAACCCGCAAAGATAAATACCATGATATTTCTGCCCAACAATACTCGAGGATCTATGAGTATCATAATATAATGTTCGAAATGCCGCCAATGATAATAATGGTCCAACCAAGCCCCCTAGACGATGCGCATCCAGAAAGGTGCAGCATCTTTAATGCATGAAAAGAGAGGCTTGTGGCGCTAACCAATGTCAACAACTTCAACGTGCTTCCTGAACAGGAAGCACAGAGTTGAATGTATTGTGTACTCGTAGGAAGTGCGTAATTCAATGGTGATACCTATAGGACCAGCCATATCGAACCCAACTATAGTCGTGAAAGTCCTGGCGTTCCAAGTCCCGGCGTTCCAAGTCCCCAATGCGGCAGGAACAAGTTATCCAAGCTTCTAGCAGGTCTTTTATGATGTCAAGACATCTATCACAATGCTGGGTCCGGTTCGATATCCTGCAAAATTGTATTCCATTTCCATGCCATATGTACACGTCCATCCATTCGTAAACTCCCGGTTCTCCCCTCAATTGCTTCTCGCTCCACCCTTTGCTTCTCTCAATTCGTCCATCTTCGCAACTCTCTTCTTGAACTCCTCGTATTGGCATTTTTCGTACGAATGTCTCTCTTGCTGTTTCACCAAATCTCAAGTGTCAGCCTTCTCCAGGGTAACGCATTACGCCAGTTGTTTCTCGCAAACGCACCTCACACTTCCATGGCAGATAATACTCCTCCTGCCGACAGCGATTGAGGGGAATCAACAAACCAGCACATCCATCACGATATGCAATAGGTAATCGAGCTTCGCTCATTTGTTCTCTGGTTGCGCCTAAACCGAGCATTAGGTTCCGTGGGGAAGTACAGCTGGAAGGAGCTTGGAAGCTTACTGGTAGATGGAGGACCAGAGAGTCCAATTGCGGACTTCACAGCTTCGGTGACAGTCATGATTGCGTGCGAATCTGGAGTGAGGGAAGGTCTGAATGTTTTGGTATTGAGGGGGTTTGGGGAAATGGAAGGTCAACAGAAGTGACGCTAATCATCTCGGTTAGTCAGCAATCATATATTTTTCTTCCAGTTCAAACACCATCAACCTTATCAATATGCTTGCCAAAATTACTTCACCACAACATTCATCTTGTTATGCTCATCGTCGCAAAGTATCCTCCCATGCCCGATGAATCTTCATTTTTCTCCGAGAAGGCTCGTAATTCTTTGCTCGAAGTTATCAGCCAGTGCTGGTGGAATGGGTTCCCGGGTATCATTCGCTCTGGCCTTGCGAGTTTTGTCTTCTTTGGCTTGGATTTTCCAGTTCTTAGAGCCTATTAGGCCCAGCGGAAGCTCTGTGATTGTGAAGTAAGGAAGTTCTCATGCTTTAATTACACATTGAAACCCAAGTAATGCGTGGTGGATTCATTCATTAACTATCTGTCTGCAACTCTTCTTATCTGCGTGCCCTATCCACAAAATGCACTCAACAGAGCTCTCCCGCTCCCCAATAAACCATGCCATCTTAGGAGATATTCATGTTTCTGAACTACTAAGTATACCATGTTGGTTCCGGAATTTCACCCAACAATGCCCACCTTCCAAGCTCTCTCTTCTTATAAGCAACAGGATCATGGAGACTATGCGTTCTGATATCACGCCAAAAACGATCCAATCCAACCTTTTTACCTGTCGCTCTTGCTCCGGTCACTTCAAATACCCCGCTTGTTACTTGCAATCCAACATCTGTCGAGACCACCTTCACAGCCGCAACAGCTTCGGCCAATTCTCCTCTCTCCCGTGCAGATACCGAACGTTTCTCTTGATGTTTCGCATACGCGTCTGCTACCTTTTTACCTGCGGAATCTGCTAAAGCTACAACCGCTGAAAGATGTGCGTGGAAAGTTCCATATCGCTCAAGAATATACCATTCTTCAGTTGCACTGTCCTTGGTATCCCCACCAAACGGCCACGCTCGAGTTTGTGTTGTTGTATACTTTGCTGCTGATTCAATGGCACCAAGCGAAATTCCAATGTAGAAGTTGGCAAAATTGAGTTGAATGGTTGGAAGAAGGAGACTGGCGAAAGGAACGCCAAGGAATTGAGGAAGAGGCTCCTTGGTCTGAGCATCCCAACCTAGAGCATCTGTCCATGGAACTCTGACATTTTCAATCTTCACACTGCCAGATTCCGTGAGTCTCAAGCCAATGTTGTTCCAATTGTGCTGGTAATGTTAGTTATAAAATAGTCAGAAAGATCATTATTCTTCACTTACAGCAAATTGAATACCAGGTTGTTTTGTTGATACAGCGGCGAAGATGTGATTTCCTGTCCCCTCAAGCACACCCTCAAGAATTGTTATATCAGATACGACACCACCGGTATTGAAGTGCTTCTGGCCATTGAAAACAATGTGATCACCGTCGGACTTGATGCTCAAATCGGAATCTCGCGGATTGACAGCACCTAGTTGATACTTGATCAGTCTATTTGAAGTTATTTTCTGAAGGACCAGACTTTAATTACCTCCGATGAAGTAATTGTTCTCAATTATCTCCTTTTGAAATCGATCTTTCTGCTCATCTGTTCCCACAACGTTCGCTGTCGTCGACCAAACTAAATGATACCCAAGTAGCATACCCAAAGATCCATCACCTTTAGCTACCTCCCTGATCGCCTTGTATCCAACATCCCAGGATTGTCCACCTCCACCGTATTCCTTTGGTCCCAATAGTTTGAGTAATCCAGATGACTTTAGCAAAGATACCTCATCGTGAGGCGACTTGTTGTCAATATCTCTTTGCGCGGCATCTTTGGAAAAGATTTGAGAAAGTTCAGATGCTCGTGAAAGCCACTCTTCTTCATTTTGTGGTAACGGGGCCGATTGAAACTTTTGATGGTATTCAGAGTAGATCTCAGTCCCAGAGTTGGGTGTGCTTGGTGCGGCCATGTTGGAGGATAATCACGAAAAGCAGGAGAGTAGAGAGCGTAAGGTGATTGAGGGGTGGGGAGGTATTGCAATTCAAATACCTTTGTCAGCCTTCGGGCTGAAAATGAGGCTATACCAAGTCCATGGATTTGGTACAATTGCGCACACATAAGTTCAGATGTCGTGCTTGTGAGGCCATGCAGATATGTTCGCATAGCAACGTTATTTTCCGAAAGTAGCGAGTGATGGGGCTGACGCGCAGGCCAATTTCCCCACACGGAACATGCTCACTGAGCACGCCATAGAATGTCAATCCTGAGAAAGCTTAAAACCTCCCGTTCTCGTATCATCTGCCAGAAATGTGAAATGATTGATAGAAATAACACATCTAGTCTTTTGATCTCGGAGTTTGATACGAAGTACGTTTCAACGCCAAGATCAAATCATTTCTTCAATCTTGGGCGAACGGAGTTTTACATGCGAATATCACCCCGTAACTGTTGAAAGAACTTTGAGCACAATAGGTAAAGTTCAACTGGGTCTGAATCCAAGCATATAATGAATGCTCGATGGCTTTTAGTCTAGGCTACAAACAGAACTATTTATGTTGCTTCTCGATCACTAGTGATCTTTGTAGTACTGTATTGATCATGTAATCCTTATCCTGACAAGTGTATCCTGTGATAATAAGCATTTGAATTGTTGACTTGGTAAGGTAATTGCAGAAGTTCTTATCGGTAAACGAACAAAACGTTTCTTCAATATTGGCATTGTTTGAAGTATCCCAATAATCTATACTTATTATATCGAAGATCCAGCTTTCGAACATCGGCAATATTTCAACCATACTTAGCTCTTATGTTTTCCAGAACTCTGAAAGCATTTATGATATCCGAAGGCATGATCGAGCGATCCAAGCGACGGCTTTGTCGAGGCTGCTCATTGAATCAAGTAATCAGTTCTCCGTTCAACAAATGTATGGCTCTTCCCGAGTTGATAAGTTTCGCAATTCTTCGTATGCCATTAGCATAGCGTTCACCGAAAATATAGATGAGTGAAGAAGCAATATTCATACCATTCTCGAAATGGACCCAATCAAATTTGTATTGCTGTTGGGTGACTTTCGCATCGATTCAAAGCCTATTTTCAACCATATTCGATATAAACATGTCAAGCACAAGCTCTATCATATAGTCAAGATCGAGGAGTGTATCTTTTAACTGAGTTTATTCGTTATACCTGGATTCAATCGGCTGGGCTCTGCGCGATTCCAATTCCATTCTTGGGGCTAAGAAAGAAATGCCATCGAGGATTATGGAACTTGTTTTCCTTCATGCAACACGTTGTTGTCGTTAAAAATCCTTCCGAGGAATTTCCGCATCAGCGCGTTGGACATCTTAATGTAGCTTCTTCGGCAAGGCGATATAGCCTTGAATCCTGTAAAGCCAAAGAGAAAACGAACCAAGTATTTGGTACAAGAGTTTGCACCAGGCGATGTTCGAGCTAAGAATTTTCGCAATGAAGGATTTGCAACTAAAACTTGTCGCCGAGTTTTGGTATTTGAAGTTAACAGTTTGAAAGTTCTGGATGCTGTAAAGCTTAATTTTCGCAAACTACGAGTAGTATGATCAGCACTGTGGAGAGGGTATCACACGTGATCTAGCTTAGTCATTAGTCCATAAGACGTTACTAGTATTTATTAGATAGCGATCAACATTAAAATTGATCTTTACGCTATGCACAATACATACACATTCAATTAAAACGAACATATCTATCTTTTTATAAGGGCTTAATCCGGAATTGCGTTTTAAAAGCTATTCAACAAATCAACAACTTGTAATAACCAAGAATCAATCATCAAAATTCAACGACGACGCGATATATTTCACTACCGGTAGATACGCACAACGATACTTTACGAACTCCGCAAAGTTTTGATGCTTGTGAAAGGCATACAAAACGCACTTTTTGAGTCCGAATAACGAAAATAAGCTTTACTATGTTTACAAGAGTAATGCAGATAACCGATAGCGATTATATACAACAATATAACCTTTTCTCGTTCACTCTTTTTTAGTTTCAAATTGAAACGAGAACAAAACTTACACTTTTCCTTTTCGTTATACCCCGGGAATTGAAAAGATCAACGATTCTCCAAAAAATTAATAGGCTTTTACAAAAAGCTAAATAACAAACAGCAATTCGCTATAAGTTTATAAACGCATTTATTAATTTTTTAAAAAAGATTATTAAAACTTTTATTCAAAAAAAAATGTATACTATTTTGCTAATTTAAAAAGCGATTTTGGAGTGTGTAACGGATGTTTTTATAATGAATATAATTTTTAAAAATAAAAAAAGCTTTAAAATCTTTAAAGCGAAAGAAAATATAACAACAATTTTGCTTTTTATGATTTAAGCAAAGATCGTCAAAACCTTCAAAATTGATAAGCTTTTGGCTGCTTTTTAAAACGAAGTTTTTAAAGCAAACTTTGCAAAAAAAAACATTGCTAAGATAACAAAAATGAATAAACGCATTTTTGTTAGATATATTCTTTTCGCAAATTTATATTGCGATAATCTTTTTCTAATTCGGAAAAACCTAATTAAAGCTATCTCGAATATCAAAAACGGAAACATTTTGGAGGTGGTAAGATATAAATCAAGCTAAGTATTATACCTTAAATCCCTAGAGATAAAGGATACTTTAATAAAGGATATTTACAAATCAAAGATTTATAAAATCATTAAAATTATATATCTTGATTTTTTAAAGATATAATATAACCATTATATACATTTAATACTAAACACTTTGTTTAATGCGATTAACAAATGGATCAAAGTTATTAAAAAGATAATAAAAAGAAAAGCTTAAATTCAAACCAATATTATTTTGATTAAATGCTTCAAAAGTTTTGAAAACGATATAGAAAATATTTAAATAATTAGTTTTATTACTTTGATCGCTTCTTTTCGTTTATTTAAAATTACTTTCTTTTTTATTTTTTTATTTTTTTATAATTAAATAAAACTTTATAAACAAGGTTGCTAAATTTATTATAATATTTATTATTGTACAAAACTTATATAATATAATAATTATAATATTGCAAAAGCTAAGTATTAAGAATTAATATATAAATTATATTTAATGTTTGCGAAATGTAACGAATATTATAATCCGTTTCTAATAGGATATAAAGGTTGCTTATTAGCGCTTCGCAATACAACCAAAAGTAAACTATAATGTAACTTAATTAAAACTTAAATGAAATTGATTCGTAGAAACAATCAAGCGATTCAAAAAGTGTGCGTTTCAAAAACAATTATATATATTATACAAACAATATGTATATTTCAAACAAAAGCTTAAAACTTTTAAACATTCTAAAATATACAAAGCTTTATATAGCTAAACATCGCTTGGACTCTAGCATTTATCTATATCGAAATCCAAATATTAGTAATTTTGAGGAAAGTAAACAATAATGTTAAATATGTAACAAATACAACGATATCGCAAAATAAAACATTAAAACGCTTTAAAGCAATTTTGAATTAAATGAATTTGAAGCTTTTGTTATAAAACAATATACGCAGGGTTTATATTAAAAATGTAATGAATATCAACAATAATGATGCTGTAATGATTATACAATTAATTAAAATTATTGATCTTTTTAATAAATAAAGACTTGAATTAGTACAATAGTGAAAACTGCGAAAATAATTCGATCTTATATATAACGGTGGTATAAACGAATATAAGAAAAAAAATAAAGACATATAATATTCTATTTCAATTTGTTTACAAAAACGAAGCGAATATAATCTATATTCAAAAACCCTAAAGCTTATTAAACATTAAGATATAAAATCATTTAGTATACAAATGCTATACTTTTTACAATTCGTAGGAATCAAAGAGGGTAATCGAAAAAGAAATCAAATAATTAAGAATTATATTATATATATAGCGAAAGGCTATAATACAAATATAACAACGACGTAATAAACATTGTAAGGATATAATATGGTTTGAAGTAAACGATTATCATATAGTTAATATTTATTGCAAGTTTAATATTACAATAATAATATATTATACAATAAATATTATCTTGGCGCTTTGTATATTGGTTGAAAGGGATTTTAATGCGAAATACGATACTTATAAATCAGGGGTATTATCGATTATTCAAAAAGCTTCGCTTACTAATTGATCATAAAATATTGATATGGACTTTATTAGCGAAGTAGGGATATCTACTTATTGTATAAAGCATATAATTGATTTTACTTTCTTTAATATATTTTTCGCAAAAACAATAGTGTGCTGGGATATAAATTGCGGATTGGATTATTATATGCAGATCATTATTATTCCAAAGCGAAACATAGCTTTTAACAAACATATTGGATACAAAGTTACCAAAAACGGTTTATATATATTTACTAATTTGATAAAAAGCAAAACATATTGATTGTCAAAAATCGAAAATATCGTTATGGATATTGAACTGGAAATAGTTATGGAACGATTTATTAATCTATTTTAATAATCAATATAAACCGCAAAGCAATTAGCGAACGATTAAATACAATTAACGCTTTAATGGATCAATAAGAATACAATAGTGTATAATTTATACAAACGCTTTAATAAAACCTTTAAAGATAAGAAACAAATGTTTATTACAATGTGCAAAGCGAAAAAAGAGTATTGGAAAAGAATAATCGATAATATATTGGATAACGCAGATTTGTATAAAATAATAGGCTAGCACAAAGCGACTTTCTTCTTTAAAGCTTCGTTGTTTATAATCAACGATTAATCAATCAAAAATACAAAAAAGAAAGTATAAGCTTTATTAAACAAAATATTATATAAATACAATAGTATTAACAATTTAGATATGAATCCGATATTAAAAAGTTATATCTCTACTTTCCTTTAGAATATTATTATATCCTTTAAAAAGATAAAACGAAACATTATCAAGGTTTCGAATACTTTACTAAAAGTTGATAAAATTATAATTAAACTTTTGAAACCTTGTTAAGATAACATTAAGGAATATTTACGCAATCTTTTCGAATATTGTTTCAAAAAGAGCTATTTCCTTAAAGTTTGGCAATTAGCCGAAATAATAATGCTACTCAAAATCGGCAAGAAAAACAAAAGCTTTGTACGCTTTTAGTATCCAATAGCCTTACTATCCTATATAAACAAAGATCTGAAACGAACCATTGCAAAACAAATCGTATGGATATCGCTAATGTATAGTACGTTAAGCCTTTAGTATTGCAGGGTTTTGCTTAAACGATCGGCTATAGACCTAATTATAGCATTTGTACACGATATAGAATACGCTTTTGCTAGAAAACAAAAAATTATATTGGTTACAATAAACATTTAAAACGTATTCGATATATTACTACTTCAACGGCTATTAAAAAGGATACAGGATTAAAACTGGCCTACAACTTTTTTGAAAATGGTTTAATCGTTTTTATAAAATTGCAAAATAATGATTAAGCTAAAGGATGTATATACAAACAAATTGCGAGTATAATACAGCATTCTTTAAGGTTTACTTTTATCTTCAATGCTTTATATACTTTATTTAGTAGAATTCTTAAACCAAGATCAAACTTTTCGCTTTAAGTACGCAAACAATATCGCGTTTTATAAAATAGGCAATACATTGGAAAAAAATACTATAACAATTGCATAAAATATACAAAAAATTGAAATATAGGAACAAACTAATAAAATCGCTTTTATATTAAAAAAGTTGAAGATGATATATTTTATTTGTAAATATTATATATACGCCCCGAAAGTTGTTATTTCCTTTACACTAATCATATAACTCATAATAAATGCATTAAACGATATAAAGCAACTAGCATTGAAATAGTTAAAAATATAGTTTAATTGCAAATTCATATTTAAAAGGTATATTGCAAAACGAATAGAAAAGGCATAGAAAGTAGCATTGTATATTAAGCACTTTGCTAATACGCAATATAAGCCTTCTACAACCTTTCTACGAAAAGCCACGATTATATACGTTTTGTCTTCATTATTATACAAAGCAAAAGCGTAGTATCCAAAACGAACGAGATTAAGCGTGGGCGGCGGCTATTTACAAGGTATTACAATAAACATTCGTATAGGGTTACATATAGCGAAAGCGAACAAAATGATCAATATAGCAACAAAAGGCGTATTGCCAATTTGAAGAATTACGCTTATAATAACTAATCTACGCGATACAGGCCTTCCGTTTTGCAAAATAGCTTTAGAATATATTTGTATTAATATAGCTTTTCGATTTAAAAGGCTGGATATACACTACTCGTTTATTATACGTTTAATCGCATTAAAGCATTATATACAACGCGATACAAGGTTACGAACAATAAACCGGCTACTCCCAAAAACGCTTTATCCAATCCTTTCCTTTTTGTATTATACCCTTGGGTATAAAACGAACTCTACAAAAAGAATAAACAAAGAAATAGTAATGAAAAGCTTTGTTGATTAATGAAATGCTTTACTCTCTAATGTAATTATCATTTTCTCCGATGGGTCTAAGTTGTACAATAACGCAAGTAAATATATAAATTATAATTACACGATTTACCAAAGATAAAAACTTATTGTTATTGGTAAAAATATAATTAATACATTTTTGTATGTTTTCAATACAAAAACGATAAGCGTTTTGAAAAGGCTACAAAAAGCGTTAACATTACCAACCACTATGGATATATAAAGATGGCTTTTGTTACGCTCTAACGTTACTCCGTTCCGGCTAACCGGGTGGCGCCTGGCTTGGTACGCTACGCGAGGCGATTCGTGTATATAACTCTCTTACTTCGTAGTCTCTTCGTTCCGTA
>NGKF01000009.1:1713312-1732526 GCA_002162555.1 Monilinia aucupariae
ATTAAGAAAGTTATCAATACCTCAAAATCGTGATTTTTGGTGTGAAATGGTGGCCCAAATAAGGGGGTGGCCCGAATGTGGGGTAGAGGACTTAAAACCTTAAACAAATTTAGAGAATATATTTATTTTTGAATACCTCGATTTGTATACTAATACTTTCGATTCAAAGACGGTTTAATATATTTACATTATAAACCAAATAAAGTTAAAAGCCTAAAAACATCTCTATATATTGTATACGCAAATTCCTTGTTTTATTAGCGCGGAATTAGTACACCAATTAACCGTAATTTATAGCAATCTTGCAAAAGTTGAGCATATCTATATTCAATACAATTATTAAAAAATGCCCAATAGTTCTTTTATTCGATATAGTCATTTTTTGGAATAGTATAGAATCTTTAAACTTTTAACAATCTAAACCAAAATCATTAACAATATTTAACTATTTAGGGATCTCGAAAATAAGATTTTCGATCATCTAATTTAAACTATAGTTTTCTACAAAAATAATTGTTTTACTATAGAAAAGTTAACCGATAAACTAATCAAAATTGATAAAAACGAAGTTTTTATACAAGAAAGAAATAAGTATTATACTTTTCGAAAACTTACTTTTGTTAAAAAACTATTCATTACAATGTTGGCCTATCTTCTTTAAACAAATCGAAGCATTAATTATCCTAGCATTGATATAATTCAATATGCCCAATCCAAACTGTCCTACCTACTATATAACATCCTAACGGGATATATTGGAACTTTTAAAAATCCGACCCTCAAAGTCTTCACCTAGAACGTCGCTTTTTCTCCTACTCCCAAAGCTTACTTTTAAATATTATAAACAAGCTTTTATAAGATAAAAGCGAATATTTCTATTGATTTTGTTATCGCTATCAACAACAAATTCATTAAAGATTTCTACAATGCTAAAGATTACCTCAACCTTTAAATATATATTAAAAATATTGAATTAATGTATCAAATGAAAGATATCCGTTTAAAAGCAAGCGTTTAAACAAAAACTTCTTTTTGAATACTATCAAAAACATACGATTCCTCGATTTAACCAAACTAATGAAAGATTAGATTATGATTCTACTTTATATCCTTTCCAAAAACGAATACTTCTTTAGATCGAATGCTTTCCTTAACTCTAAAGCAAACGGATACACTTTTATTAACATTACGTTTTTTATTCTTTTATTTCTATTATTTAAACCTGTTGAAATAACTAGGGTTCTGGGAAGGGTTAACTCTGGTTACAAATGCATAAATGGAAATGGTTTTCATTAACTTAAATTCAATAGGTAAAAACGGTTCGAAGGTTGTAAAGTTTAAGATAAAGTGAAGCTATTTATATTCCTCCCGATTACTAGTGCTTTGGCATTAGTGATACGGTTTAACCATTATGTAACCCTAAGTTACGTAATCCACATTATCATCATCTCATTTCCGATTATTTATGGTTACGTGATCTTCGATTATATGATCTTTGATTATATGATTCATATTCCGATATTGACAATTCTTTAAAAGAGTAATTAGATCATATCCATTGTAACAATCTTTAAAAACAAAACATACAAACTTTTATAACTCTTTAATAAACAAAAACTTTTTTTTTTTTTTTAATCTTTTTAATTTCCTTAGTCTTTTCTTTCTACTTATTCCGTAATTTTGATGTTGATTGTGTTATTGTCAACAAGATCTTTTAACGTTTAGTATACTTTTGATTTGGTTATAGTATTTGCAGGGTTTGATTTTTCGTTGATCTATTTGATTTCCACAATCTTTTTATATTCGTACAATTATCGAAGTATTATTATATTGATCATCAATCTCTTCTTTTGTGTAGTTCCGAGTTTTGTAAAGCATTGGTAGAATAATTTCGAATCGATGTATATTGTAAGTGATATCTTTTGGTTAATGAAGATCTCGTTGATTATGCTTTTGATTATTACATTAATATCGAATCCTAAGGATATTGTATATAACTTCAATGCTAATATATTTTTTATAACTTTTTTGCATTTGATCAAAGATTAATAAATCAAGTTCGCTTTATTGTATTTATTTATAAATATAATAATATATCCGATCTATAAAAAAAGGTTCTTATTATTAGCAAAAAAAGCATCGATAAATACTATTAGCTTCAATAAATTCGGATTTAATACTATATATCTTAAACTTTTTGTTTTGTTGTTCATTTGTTATTGGATATGTTTATTGAAAAGATTTGCGTTATCTTTGTTAAAGTTAGTTATCTAAACAGCAAAAGATAAATCGAAAGATGCTTTGGATTAATTTATAGTAGCAATATATGCTTCTTGTGTATGTTGAGCTATGTATTAATTCTTTGAAGCGATAGTCTTTCTCAATTTATTGCGTGTACCGGGCATATCCTCCGAGAGAGTGTAAACGAATCGAAAATTTTGATATTGCTTTTCTTGATTAAAGTAAATAGTGCCGTTTTTGTTGAATATAATCGTGCTTTTGTTGAATTTAAATGAAGTAATGATAATAAATTCTTTTTTATCCTTAGTTATAAAACCTGCCTTTTTGAATTGATTCTATTCTCTAGTAGCAAATTGCTTATTGCAAACGATAAGCGTATCGTTCGTTTAAAGTTCGATAATAGCGAACGCTAAATCCTTTATTGTAATGTACAATAAGTATAGATCGTAAATTAATTGAATCATTTTAAAGGCGTTGATATAATGTTTATGATAAATATTGAACCAATGGTTTCCAACTTTTGGGATATTATAAAAAGATCGAATTATTCAAAGTAGTAATCCATTTGAAACATTTAACTTTGCGAGTGATCGAATATAAAACTTGCGAACCAAATCCGAAGTCGATTGTATGTAGATCTATGTAATATTATAGATGAATATCTTGATATCTTTGTTTTAAACGTAAAGAATAGCTATAGCATTCAATATAATTTGTTGATTGATTTGTTGGATTATTAGTGATTAAATCAATACCATATTTTTGTTTTTGTTTTTGAAAGCTTGAATTACTAATCGGGATTTGTAGAAAGCTTGATCGGTTCCTTCGTTTTTAATCTCGTCGACAAACTTTGAATTGAAGATTTTAATTCCAAATAAAATAAAATCCAAATAGATCAATTCGAATATACTATTTTCCATTAAATTATTGATCTTTTTTTGTTGTAATTCGATGAAAAAAGTTAAACTGTATACCAAAAAAAATAGTTTACTTATAATGTAGTATACCGATGCTAAGAGTAATGTTGCATTAATAATACTTCAAGTTTGATGTATTCAATCGATAACTATTTATAGTATTGTTTTGTAAAATGGTTTAATTATGGTAAATCTAAATTCCTTAAATCTGTTTGATATTTGAATTATGCAAGTTTCGTTTTCGATTAATATCATTTTGTAAAGCTTAATTTATTTATTGGTATTGTTGTAATCTTTTTGTTATACTAATACATTGAAGTTCAATGAGAGATTGTATATTGATATAATGTTAGGTTTGTTTTGTATTTTCAAAGCTTCAACGATTTATTGTTTAATATATAGTTTCGTAACTTTTATTATAGCTTTTTTTATTGTTTATAATTGTATAGCAATAATGGGAGCGGTATCGAGATTGATTATTCGAGGGAATATACTGAATACAAAGAGTATTGGTATTAACTTGTCAAATTCTATCGTATTGTTAATTGTTTTTATTATCATTTGTAATTCTATTGTTTTTGTAAGATTAGATTCCTTTGTTTTTATATATATAATATTATAGATTCGTTGAAGTAGGTAATAGTATCGTTCAATTGTTCCGATCAATCAATATACTTCAATTGGAATTGATTTTGTAGTAATAGTTAACATTGTAGTATTGCTAATAAACTTTTTGCTAATAAAATTGTTGCTAGCGTTGTAAACAATTTGATTTGGTGATTCTATATATATATTCATCCAATATTGTTTTAATCTATCTTATATATACTTTAAGGTTATTTCGAATATCCATTATGCGGTTTGGAATCAAATAGCTTTATTAATAACGTAAAGAATAGGTTTCGAATCGATATATATTATATCGATAATAATGAACTGATTAAATCGAATATCGTTGTTGCAAAGATGGAATTTAAATCGACCAAATAATTTTCTATATTTCTAACAATATTTATAATATTTTGTTAATTTATCAATATTTTTTTGTAGAATATTATTATATTTTGTTTATTGCAATACGCAATAGAACTTATATACCACAAGGTGATCGAATTGTCGATAAAGTTTTCGAAGTTCCGTTTCGATAAAGTAATATTCGTCAATATCAATCGATTCTTAAAGGAATTGGTGAACATTGATATGTTACAATAGTATCGGATATTTATACTTTTTAATTATTGAAAAGTTGCTTATTAGTAATACTAATGTATCGATAATATTGTTGTAATATGCTTTAAATCGATTTATATCGATGATGAAAAGTAAAAAAAATGTTTCGGAGTGTAGAATATAGAATTGAACGTTTTCGATCGATAATTTGATCTTAATGGATCCGATAAAGCTTGCCATATCGATTTCGAATACAATCTTTGCAATACTTACTATATTTTCGTTAAAGAGAACGTTTTCGATAAATGATTTGAATATTTGGTATTGATCGAATTCGACCGTGAACCATTGTACAACGCTAATATCGATCATTATACTTTGGAATTGCGTATTGTTGTAGCGATATATCGATTGTTTTACAATATTGAATTCTATAATTGCATACTTCGTTGATTTATTGAATAAGGTTGTGGCGATTTTTTTACTATCGGTAGAACTAAGGAATGTAATTTATATCGAAATGTTTTCCTTTTCCTTTTTTTTATTGTTGATTAAATATTGTTTCGTTTTCGGGTATTGCTTTATAATGAATGCGTTTTATTTGTTATTGGTATCTTTGTAATAATCATTAAAATATTCGTTTTTCGTTTGGAGTATAAATGCTTTGTAGATTTAGATAAACATTGTTTCGGAACCTTTAAACTTTTTTCGATATTTTTATCAAACTCATTTATATTCTTTTTTTGTATATCAATTAAACCAATATTTTACCTTTTTGTAAATGTAACAAAATTAATTTTTTTGAAGTTTAAATAAGGTTTTTATAGTTTTCGTTGAGTAACGATTAAGTTTATACAATAGATTGTTATTTTTTGATTTGTAATATTTACGATCGATGTAAAATTGTTTTTGTTGATAAAGTTTAACTTTTTATATATTAATTATTGATTAAATATTTTCTTAAAGTGTTACAAAGTTAATGCTTAGGGTATGGAATATGTTATAGTATGTTTTTCTGTTTTGATAAGCGATAATAATCTTAATGATTAAATACTTATCGTTTTATAATAATAAAGGTAAACTTTTATATAATACTTTTAAATCCTTTATTATATTCTGGAAATTCTTCAATATAAAAACGTTAGGGTTTTTATTGATGTATTAACGAAATCGAATAACTTTTTATTGATTAGTAATACATTATCGATATTAAAGTCCTTCGAAATATCGACGCATTATATTTTGAAGCTTATTGATTATTCTGTATTGCCCGATAATAACGTTATTATAATAGAAATCCTTTATATCGCCGATTAGTATGATTTTGAACGTTTTATTGATATACGATTCTGCGATACCAATGTCGAAACATTTATAAAAGAAAATGCAATATTTATAATCAAAAGCGTTATCTTTTTTCGAATACTTTAACTCTTTATGATAGATTTTCTCTATTTGCATAATATTTCATTAATAATCCTTTTTGTACAATTCTTTTATTTCGAAATCCGTTTTTTCTTTTTCAACTTTTTGTTTATATTGTTTTTGAAGCTTTGTAAGCTTTTTCGATAATCGTTTCGATAATTTGGGAATATTTATCATGCGATAGTATGATATAAGTCACGGTAATGGGAATCGAAAGACAATACAAAAGTATGGTTTAATAGTATAGGTAGTGGGAACTAGATTCATATGGTAAAGAAAAGCTTGATTGATTTGACCTTAAACTCTAATAGCTAGAGGTCTATATATAAGTATGATATAAAGCAGTAATAGTGCTTTGGTAAAAATATTACTTTGGTAAAGGATATGTAGCCTCTATTGTGGTAAAGCTAGTATACCCAAATACGGATAAGTAAGAAAAGTAAGGAATATATTAAAAGTATAGGAATAATATTAAGGATAGCCATATCCCGTGATACACCCCCTAAAGCAACAATAACGTTGTTGATCTGCAATATAACAAAAGAAATATATAAACAATAAAATTGTATTGTATAAATTATCGATATAAATGTTTATTGTTATATATACGCGTTATTAGTAGCAATGCGCATAATTTCGATTAGCGATAGCTTAATAGCGTTAACAGCGAAAAAAGCAAAGAAATTGTTGTTTAACCATCAAATTAGGTTGTTTTTCGATGGCAATTGTTGTTTAAATAATGAGCAATGTTGTTTGTAAAGCGTAATATATTGTAGATTTAAAACAATTGATGTTTGCGTTTTAAACTTGAAATTGTACAACTTCTTTAATATAACCAAATATGGCCTTCCCATACAATTTGGTAGTGTATTCCCAGCATTTATTCCACTTTAGTTATATAAATAATCTCCGCAATATATGCTTTCCTTTTATTCGTTGATTAATTTTTTCTTTAAAGGGTTTTAAACCGTATAGATATTCTTTTCATAAGATATCTTTATTTTTTAATTCGATTTTGAAGGGGAGAGATATACTAACGAATGGGATAGATTCATTGTTCGTTTTTATCGACTATTCGGCAATGGTTCTACTTTCCTCTTCCTTTAATATTCAAAAAGAGGAAAAAGAAGAAGAAGAAAGAGATAAAAGAAAAGAAGAAGAAGAAGATAAAAGCTCTCCGCCTCTTAAAATAATGTTGATTTAAAGGGAACCATCAATTAACAACAAAGATAATGATTATATATACTATTGCCCTTAATATAACCCTTAACTAACGTTTTCTAGAATCCCCTTTTCAAACGCTCCCGTTAAAGCATTATTACCAATAGCCCCTTTCTCGTTAATAGTTATAGTTGATCCTGCGAAACGTAGTACACGCAAACGTAAAATAAATACTCTTGAACCTGCTAATTGCTCGGTATAATACTAATATAATTCTAACATTCGGTTAGATTTGGAATGAAAAAGAAGGAAATGGATTTGGACGATTTTACAGATCCTTTTGGTAATAACTATTAGGGTTATCCACCTTTTTCTTAAAGTATTAATTTTAGTGAAAATGAGGAGTTTATGGAGAATGAGGCGGAAGGGATTGCGGATCCTAGCACTTATAGTATTAAGAAAAGGAAGATAAAGGTAATTGTAAAGGTAAAGGAGAAGGGAAAAGGGAAAGGAAAAGGAAAAGAAATGAAGGGAAAAACGTTTAGGTGTAGAAAGCTTAGGATAAAAGGAAGGAAGAATATTATGCCTTATATTCAGTATATAAGGTTGTTGATCGTAGGGCAAAGCAATAGCGTATACTATCGCAATGCTAATTCAATCGATATAAAATGCTATAAATGCCATAATCACTTTTGTACTAAGCTTTCTAATCATTTTTATATAGTAGCGATCGACTTTCTTAAGGTTAAGGCTAAAAGAAAGATAAAGTTGGTAAATAGTTCCATTCTCTATATTGAAAACATGAAAATAACAATCAAATGAAATATAGGAGCTTAAATCGTTTAGAACAACATTAAGGATAATACTGTCCTATTACGAGAAGGAGTTGAAAAAAAAAAAGGAATTGGAAAAGAAGCAAAAAAAAGAGAAAGAAGTAATTGTAAAAAAAGAGAAAAAAGAAAAGAAATTATGCCCAAAAGGTTTGAAAAATGCAAGCGATGCAAATCCTATTGTAACAGGCCGCTTTGTAAATACTTTTATAAATCTTATTTCCGAAAATAACGATAATAACGATAATAACTAGAAGGTACAGGATTTGACCTAAGCCATCATTATTAAGCGAAAGGCCAAAAAAAATAACAGGCAATAAAAAAAAGTGTTATTGTAGAATATATAATGTTGAAATATAAGATTTAATCGATTTCTGTAATATATGATTTAATATCTTATAAATTAATCAACGATATAAACCTTTCGAATGGTTAACAACCCAAATTCTTTGTTAATCCATTTGTAAATATATTTTTAATCGCTAAATAGGATATTAGAAACCTTCGATTCATGTATTCTTAACGAAGCTATATATTTTGAATATCAATGTAACGCAACTTTGTAATAATACGCTTGTTTTCTCCAACAACAAAACGAATAGCTTAGGTATTATCACAATAAATTGTAACAAGTTTCTATACTATTAAATTAATTTTCTTTAAAAGTTTAAAAGTAACTATAATCTCTTTAGTAATATGTTCAACACCCAAAAGCTTTGCTTTCGTGGTAGATGTAGTAACAATAGCTTAGCGAAAAGCCTTTCAAATAATAAGGCCTCTAAATAAAAATATAATATATTTTTATAAAGAACGCTTAGAATCAGGATTATTTGTAAAAGAAATGTTGGAGTAGAATAAAAGTTGAAGTAATGGATTTTCGCTGTATTCATAATCTAAATACTTTGTATTCCATAAGTATTGTAAATAATGATTTACAGTTCTCATATATTTCTTCAACGGATTAATCAAATAATGATTTAATTAAAAGGTTGCAAAAGCAATATCTAATCGAATGGTAATAATTGTATAGAGTATAAAACCAATCTTTTCTTGGTAAACTTTTATAAAAGAAAGAATTGCGATTCTTTTGTATTTAATGAATATTATGGTGGGTAAAGGGGTAATGGCGTTGCTATTAGCGAGGTTGAATTTCTTAGCTATTTTGGATATATAAATATTATAAACTAGTTAGAGCTTATGTAGTTTTCGATCCTTTATAATTCGAATTCCCAAAAACTATAAGATATCATCCAAATCGTATAGTTTGTATTTCTTTTTGATTTTTTCGATAATTTTGTAGATTGTTTTGATATGTTTTTTATAGTAAATAATTTGAATATTGTTTACAAAGAAAAGTATTAAAATACATTTATTCTAAGTTATATAAATATACGGCTTTTCTTTGTATTATACTATATTAAAAGATATAAAGATAATAGTAAATTTTTTATACTACAAAACAGGTAAGTCCTGGAGATTATATAGAGCTTGATCAATAATAATATGTTTGTTAGGCATTTTATATTTATCCGGAAATAAACATATTATGGGAATATTATTAAAATCTTTTATAGTATTAACGAAAGCGTTAATAATGTTAAATTGTTTGGTTTCCAAATCGTATTTAGTAACTATAGTCATTATAATATGGAACAATCTAGCGATGAGAGTTGCGGTGTAAATAAATTCGATTATGTTTTTGTCTTAAAGATTTCTTCGAATTACTAAACATAAACAATATCGATTTATATATTTTTCAAAATCGTTTTTGTAATTGAAAATCTATTAAAAAGGAATCGAACAAATATTGTTCAATTTTGCTTCGATTTCTCTTCAGGTTTGTTTGTTTTTAAGATTCTTAATCTTTTTATTATAATCCTCTTTGAACTAAGATCCAAAAATATATTTATCTAATTAACTATAAAAACAAAGAAATGGTGATGCAACAAATTTAAACATTTTTGAAAAAATATTTGAAGGTTTTGAAAACAAAGAAAAAGTTAATTTGAAATTGATAATAGAAACAACAATGTTGTGGAATATAATAAATTTATTCTTTTCCTTCGAATCATTTAAATCATTTTGATTTAATCAAAAAATATTATGGAATTTGTTTAGGAGATTATTACTTCGAATTGATCTTAAAGATTATATAATAATAATTCCAATAAATATATTAATCGATTTATTTCCGATATTCTATTGATATAGATATTGAAAACGTTGTATAGGATATAATCGATTAATAAGTTGATTAAAACGATCAAATTGGTAATTAAAAAATGATTAGAATTTGTTTAGATTGAGATTAGTTCTGGGTATTTTTATTTGAACTATTCAAGCTTGTTTAAAAGAACAATAGAGATTAAGAACTAGAGCATATTGATTTTGATATTCCTTTATTGTATATATTTTTGATAGAAATCAAAGAAATATAACTGGTTTTTCGATTTTATAAAGCGTAAAAACTTCTATTAGTTCAACAAAAAGCGATTTGTATTGAAAATCTATTTTGTCCTTTATTTGACTTAGAATATTAAATGCTTTACTAGCAATTACTAAATCTTTGTTCTAAGAATTATAAATTTGATCTTAAATTTGAACTAATACTCCAATAATTTCGTAGTTCATTCTATTGCTTTAAATAGTTAAGGGTACAACGAAAAAGTATAGGGATCCGCGATTAATAAGATTAATTTAATCACTATTTAGTATATCCTTAATTGCTAGTATCAAACAGTTTGATTGTACTTTAATACTAGGTTTTATCCTTTTTATAGGTTCTAAAGCTTATAAAATCGATAAAAAAGGTTCCCCTAAATTGCTATAATCTTTATTATTAGGTAAAGAAGTCAATCCGAAAGATATTAACATTTTAATACCCTTTAAATCCATTCTTAAGGTTGATATCCTAGTAAAAGTTTTTAAAGTATATATAGTTTTGGAAATATTTATATTTTTTTTGTTTATAACTAAAATTGAATTATTTGATTCATAATTGAATATAGCTTTATCAACATCCATTTCCTTAAGAATATCAAACTTTTTAACAAAATTTCTAAAATCGAAATCGAGTATAATATTAGTAATACTGTAAGCTTTGTTTATTTCATAAATATAATGTTTATCGAAAGTAACGTTCCGAATGATAATAATTTTGTTAAACTTCGAAATCCAGATCTTGTAGATATGCGTTCTAAGTATATACTCAACCAAATACTTAATATAAGCTTTCAAATTAATTTTGTACTATTTACTTTTTATATTTGCTTTTTTGTTTTTATTCAATAGGTATATACGATAATTGTAGCGATATATATTGCTTTAATCAGGTTTCAAATCATTTGTAGTAAATTTAACAAGGTTAGGATTGTATTGTTGGAAATATTAATAAAACTAGGAATTAAGAACTTCGTTTAAATATTTAAAGCTTTTGCTTTTTAAAGGATTTATATTATAAAGGTAAATAATAGCTTGCATTGCTTTCATTTATATCTTATTGAGTAGTTTTAAAGAAATCCTTATTTTGATCTGTTTTGTTATAATTTTTTGATTTGCGTATTTAGCGTCGTTGTTAGGTTTGTATATATGAAAAAATAAAAGTTCAAGTTCAAGGCTTTTTTTAACAATCCAATTCTCGAAAATGGTAATGCTTTTAATATCAATAACTAATGTATTGTTGTTTTGTTTTATAACAACAATATTAAATCCATATTTGTAATGAACTTATACTACAAAGTTCTGTAGTATCTCGAAAACTTCGGTATATATCTTTTGGTTCAAAGTAAAAAAGAATATTTTGCTATTGAATATATTTTTGATAATTAGTAGCCAAGAAACGCCAATATACCCATAAGGAAAATCAAAAAAATCCCATTGAATTTTGTAGAAAAATTTTGGGGAAAAAGAATTATTAGGTTTATATAAAACGATTTGCTTTGTGTGTGTAATAGTATAATCAATGTAATCGATCCTAGCAATTCTTTTAATTTTAACTCTTTTAGTTATACAGACTAGATACTTTAAAGCTTCTTTGCCTAGATATTTTGCTTTCTTATGCCAAAGCTCGTTAGAATCCTTTTTTGGGATAGATTAGTTACACAAATATTGATACAATTGATTGATTTAACGAAAAGCAATCGGATAAACTATTACAATACGATTTACAAAAACAAAGGAAAAGTTAAAAAAATAAAAAAAAAAAACAGGTTTGTATTCAATAATAATTAGTTTATACTTTCGAATACAATTGGTTAATATATGGTTATTCTTTACAAACCTAATCCTTAATATATCATTGCCATTACAAAACCATACCCCTTTTTTCTTTATAAAAGATTCTGAAATTAAATTGATATAAAAGCTTGGTACAAAAGCTACATCGTTAAATACCAAATCTTTAGTATTAGAATTGAACTTGTTGTATAGAAGGTTTTTGAATATGCAAATGCTTTTACTAAAAATAAAAAAGAAAATGATTGTAGATTCAATAAAATCGTTAGCATCTATTGGTTAATATACATTCCCATCCAAAAGCTTAACGTTGTTAATCAAATGCAAAGCATTACAATTGTCAAAAAGAGTACTCTGGGAAAGGTAGTGAAAAGAAGTTAATGAAGCGAAAGAGTATATATCATTGGTATCTTCAGATTTTATTAACGCAATACTAATAGTAATTGCAAAGAAAGGGAGGAGTTTCGATTTATCTTTTTTATTAGCAGCACTAGGGCTATTAGTAGTATTTAATCAACTTTTCTTTTTTAATATTTTGTACAAGTTCTTCCATTTTGGGTTTTTTAGATATGCTTTGATATTTTGAACTTTGGTATTATTTAGTATGATTTTGTATTGAATATCACTTCTAGATATAAAAGCTTATTGCAAACGGTAGTATATGTTAGCGGCATGTTGGTATCTACAAAAATCAATGTATTTGCAATAAAGGCATTTGGATTTGTTGTTGTTGGAAAACTTGTTATTAGAACAAAAGGCTTTATTGGAAGAAGAAGTAATGGATAAGGAAGGATTGGATAAGGAAGAATTGGGTAAAATCGAATAATTTGAAGGTGTAATATAAGCTTCTTTGGAAAATGCTTTTTCGGCGTTTTGCATTAACAAAAAGAAATCTCGCTCAATTTGTTCAAAGGTAAAAGATTTTTCGTTGATATAAGAAAAAATAGTAACAATTCTTTGTTGTATATCTTTAATCCAATAAGAATCGAACTTTTTAATTACAATAAGAAACTTTTTGATAACTAATGATTCTTTGATATTAGGGATATTGTAGATTATCGCTTTTTGGTAAGCAATTTATTACTCCTGAGTCTATTTAGTATTATTAGTTTAAGCGACAACAACAAATGCAAATATATTAAGGTAATCCTCTTGAACTTTTGTAATAGTTTGATTGTTGGTAAAGCAAAAATGTGATTTAAAGTAGTTGATTATTTATCGAAGTGTATAACCATTCTTTGTATCCATTTAAAGATTTATCAAATAAACAAAGTTAATTGTTGTAATTATCCAAATATATATATCCCGATACTTTTTGTATTTCGAATTATATTCTTCCTTGTAATTGCAATAATTGGCTTTCCGAATTGTATACTCCTCTAAAGTATCCTTCGAAATTAAATAACCAAAATGTTCAGGTCGAATTAAAAAAGAAGTTTTTGATTCTAAAGCCTTTTCTATAGCAATATTTGCAGTAAGCTTTGCAAAAGCAAACTTATATTCAACAATATTCTTTACAAATTTTGTAATATATTCGCAATTCAACTAATTAGCTATTGTTTCAAAAATAAAAGAAAAAGGTTCTGGGATAATTAACTAATCGATAAGTTTATAGTTAAATGAAAATTTAACATCAAGATTAAAAGTACCCCAAAGGTTATACGAAACATAAAGACTTTGTAATCCGATATACCATTCTGGCTAATCATCGCTAGTATTGAGCTTAACAAAAACAAACGCTATAATAAAAATGATAAAGTTTGGATAAAAACTAGTAATAAAATTTGAAAGTATTGAAAAAGTAAAAAGAGTATAAAAATTGTAAAAATATTAATTAAAGCGATAACAAGATATTAGCAATATTAAAAGCTAACCAGGCTTATAATTATTATGCGATAATATAATATAAATCACAATAGTAGGAATCGAAAAACAATACAAAAATATGGTTTAATAGTGTAAATAATAAGAACTAGATTTATATAGTAAAGAAAAGCTTAATTGATTTGACCTCAAACTTTAATAGCTAGAGGTCTATATATAAATGTGATATAAAGCAATAATAATGCCTTGGTAGAAATGTTACCTTGGTAAAGGATATATAGCCTTTATTGTGGTGGGGCTAGTATACCCAAATACGGATAAGTAAAAAAAGTAAAAAATGTGCTAGAAGTACAGGAATAACATTAGGGATAGCCATATCCCGTGATAATATTTAAATCGGAGTTGAAGGAAAACAAATTAAAATTATCGAGGTTGTCGAGGATTATTGTTTTTCTTCGATTTTTGTTGTATAGTGATTATCTTTATTGTTTTTGTAATATCAATAATAATTCTAAAGATGATTTGTTATCTTCATTGTAATTATCGAAATCAATATTGAGGTTAAAATTGATATCGTTTATATAGTTTTGATTGTTTACGGGAATGTATTAATTATTATTGTTGATTGATAAATCGATAAGATTTTTAGTATATAATCTTTGTATCGGTGTAATTGGCGGACGGATAAATATAGATAACTTATAGATCGATGCAAATCTATTAATCAATGGTATCTTCGGGTACGTTAATATCGATGCAGATCAAAAGGCTTTTAGAGGTGGTAGAATTAACGTTTGCTTTTTTTTCAATCGCTATTCTCTTTTCGATTTTATTTTCTTTATTGTAGCAATTCGTTTTATTGCTTCGTTTTGGATCATTATATTAAGCAAATTGTTAAAAAGTTTGGATTTAAATTTTATGTTGTTATTATAGCATCGAATAATGTTATTATTCGTTTATTTGTGGTATTGTACCGTTTAAATTGCTGTAAATATCGCCATCCATATTTTCATCTTTTTGTTTTTATATTGATTAATTTATACATTATATTTGTTTAATTCCTTTTGTAGACAACAAAGAAGGTTTGTATTTACAATTGTGAATTGATAAACAATATATTTTGCAAACAATGCTTGAAAATTATAAAATATATTATTATTTACAAAGTTTTTCTATTGTTGATAATAATAAAGTTTGTATTTGATGAATTTACGAATCTTAATTAATAATAATTCATTTAGTATAATTCCTTCCTTATAAAATTCGTACTACTTTTTATATTATTAATCATCAATTTTGTTGTGTATTATTAATTTCTTTTTCCTATACAAATACAAATCCTTATCTCGATCTGAGTTTATGCGAGAAATGTTGTTGTAAGGTGAAATTGACAACGTTTCTATTTTATTAATGGTATCGATATGGGTATAAAGGAAAGCGTTGGTATAGATATATAAAAAAGTGAAAATGTAGATAAGTTTAATTTACAATTGAATTAACAAAGAAATTGCGGGGTAAGTATAGGGTACAAAGTGGATACAAAGCGATTATCGATGATGATTTTCGATTTCAAGTTTTAAGGTAAAGGATTGGCTGTTTCGAGTAGATTTCGCTCAATATATAAAATTGTTGATGCTAAATCAAAATATGTTCTCAAAATTGAAATGTGATTGTAGAATTGTTGTAAATATCGTATTGAAGTTTGTATCTTCGAATTTAAATATTAAAATGAAATTGTTGTAAAACTAAATGATTTGTATATTTTTGCGTTAAGATATAAAGTAATGAAAAATTTTGCGGAGAATAAAGAAAGGAAAGTAATAGAAATAAGTAGAAATGCAGAGTAAAGTCAAATGATTTTTGTTTGGCTCGAATTGGTTATTGTAGAAATTATCGAAAGCGCAATACTTTTATTGTTGATTCTTAAAGGTATAATAGATACTATTATAATTAATATATAGAAATCGTTAATTTATCAAATGTATAATATAATCGATCAATAAATTGTAATTCTTATGTTTATATATACAAAAACAATTGTTAAATGCAAAAAAGTTTATATCTTTTCAAAGTATAATTTTTTCTAAACCTTTTAATTTGTGAATTTATATTAATTAGTATTGGAATAATTAGGGTTCTAGGAAAGGTTAACTTTGATTACGAATGCATAAATAAAGATGGTTTTTATTAACTTAAATTTAGTAAATAAAAACGGCTCAAAGATTATAAAGTTTAAAGTAAAGTGAAGCTATTTATGTTCTTCCCGATTACTAATGCTTTGGCATTAGTGATATAGTCTGACCATCATGTGACCCCAAGTCATGTGGTCCATATTACCATCATCCCATCTCCGATCATCCATGGTCACGTGACCTTCGGTCACATGACCCCTGATCACATGATCCATATTCCGACAAAACCACGTTATTATTCATTTAAAACTTCTATTAATATTAAAGGTTACAACAACATACAGGATCGCGTTATCACTCATTACATTTTTTTTAATCTTTTAATTAATGATTGAAAGTAATCATTCGTTTCATTTCTTATTACAAACCTAAATTTTTACAATATTATACTGAGTAAATTATAGCTTTTAAAATCGTAAACAAAACTCGATTGCTTCAATTGATACTTCGAATAGTTTTTAAAACAATTATTTACATACTCTTTGAATTAAAATTTATTGTTTTCGAAAAGTGATTTGAAATAGAAGAAAATTGATCGATTTGTACAACAAAACATTGATTAAAGAAACGATAAACTTAATGTCTATTAGCAATAACGAAACGCTCAGTTTAAATCTATCACTATATCCACGGTATAATCCTTTAACTCTATATCTGCGAAAAAACTTAACCCTTCTTTTCCTTCTTCTTTTTAACAAATATTTAAAATTTTTTTTTAATAATTGTTTAAAAAAGTTTATATTGTAAAGCTACAGAAACTTTACGAATCGCTACTTCACTTTCTATTCAACATTATCGATATTTACGCTTTTACATCCGTATAATTCGAATTCTCATATAAAAGGTATAAGTATAACAAACTTTTCGTTATTACTCTCAACGATATCAAAGTTGTTATATAAGAACGTTGATAAGAACAGAACCAAAAGGATCAATTTTTAGTTGTTATAAACGCTTACCAACATATTAGATTTTAATCATATTTGAACAACATCTTTGTTATTGTTAATAAAGAACCTTCAATTCTTTTGATATACAAAACCTTCCAAAAAGCCTTTTCCAAAATCGATTCGAATATACTACCACCTCATTATCCGTACGATCACAAAATTATATTGAAAAATGAAAAAGAAAAAACTTTGAAATACAATCCACTCTACAAAATGTCGTTAAAACAACTAAAAATTATCAAAGAATACTTAATTAACAACCTGATTAAAAGATTTATAAAGCTTAACCAAGCTTTTTATACAATACCTGTTTTATTTATTCGAAAAGCTAATAATGCACTTCAATTTTGTATCGATTTCTATTTGTTGAACTTTTTTATCTATAAGGATCGATATCCTTTTCCTTTAATCAATAAAACGCTTATATATCTCGTTAATATAAAAATCTATACAAAGCTCGATATTCGTTAAGTCTTCCATTAGATCAAGATAGATTTTGCTTTTAAAGAATATATTATATTCCGCATACGTTATAGTTCTTACAAATACAAAATCGTACCATTTGGCCTAACAAACAACTCAACAATTTACTAAAAGTATATGAACAATATACTCTTCGATTATTTAAATATATTTTGCATTATCTACCTTAACAATATTCTGATTTTTTGAAAACAAAAAAGATCATTAAGCTTAAATCAAACTAATCTTAGCTCGATTTAAAACTGTTAGTTTTTAAGCTAATTTTAAAAAATATAAATTTAATATCAAACGTATTAAATATCTCGGATTTATTATTTCTATCAAAAGTGTTAAAGTTGATCTAAAGAAGATAGAAATAATTAAAAATTGAATATACCCTACGATCGTTAAAGAAATCCAATTATTCTTTGGTTTTTGTGTCACGAGTAAACTGTCACGGTATTATACCGCTGTGCGGACATATACTATACGTATTAGTATATATACCCAATTAGCCATATGTTCGATATGGCGCGTCATTTTGGCATGACATTTTGCAATTTCTATTATTGTTTTATCAAAGATTACGATATTATAATTAAATTTTTAATAAAGTTTATTAAAACCAATACCTCGTTCTATTTCAACGATTTGTACTGTAATATATTCAACATTTTGAAACAAAAGTTTATTTCCGCTTTTTTGTTCCGGTATTACAATTACAATCTTCTTTATATATTTAAAACCAATTTTTTGAATAAAGTAATTATCAATGTGCTTTTTCAAAAGTATAATAATGATTAACTACCCGTAATATATTTCTTCAAGATTATGGTTTTTGTTAAATTGAACTATAAAGTTTACAACAAAAAGATATTATTAATAATACGCTTTTTTGGCTATTGGAAATCAAAACTAGTTGGCTTTTTTCATCAAATTCGAATTTATATAGATTATAAAGCTTTAGAATACTTTATAACCATTAAAGCTTTAAACGTTTGATAGGCTTAATAAGCCAAGTTGTTAATTGATTATAACTTCGTTATTATATATTGTCCTAGTAAAAACAATCCTTTCGTTAATGTTCTTACACATTGCATTAACAAACTCAATATACAAAATCAAACAAAGAAGAAAAATCGCTTTTAATAATTTATAAAAAACAACCAAATCGATATGAGGATTATATAGAACAATTTGAAGAAGAAAACTATCATGCCAAAATGACGCGCCATATCGAACATATGACTAATTGGATATATATAGTATATATATATGGATGGTAGTACGCAGCGGTATATACCGTGACAGTTTACTCGTGATACACCCACAAGATTGCTGACGCTCAAGGCAGGGATCTTAATTTTTACCCTATAGAAATGCTTTAGATAGTGGAACGTAGCGAAATAGCTAATTAGTTAGAAAGTAGAGAGTGGAACTCTAAAATGGGGTCTAATGGGACGAATCTCGATAGGTTAATTAACCGAGCTGCTCACTAATAAAGGTGCCGAAGTGGATTCCTCAAAAATCCCTGAAAAAATAAACAAACTCAAATCGAATATTATACCAATACGTTAACCAGGTTCATAACTATCATGCCAAAATGACGCGCTATATCGAACATATGGCTAATTGGGTATATATACTAATACGTATAGTATATGTCCGCACAGCGGTATAACACTGTAACAGTTTACTCGTAACACACCCTCAAGATTGTTGACGTTCAAGGCAGGGATCTTAATTACTCTATAGAAATGCCTTATAAAGTGGAACGTAGCGATTGGCTAATTAGCCGAATAGAATCGC
>NGKF01000009.1:1732787-1770686 GCA_002162555.1 Monilinia aucupariae
GTATATATATATGGATGGTAGTACGCAGCGGTATATACCGTGACAGTTTACTCGTGACAAAAACTAATAATAATATATTATCTACTATAAATCTAGTTCCTATTGTTTCTTATTTTAATATCGTTAACCGCATCCTTAACGCTAATTGTTTTATTAATAATTTATAAACTTTACAAATCGAAACATTTAAAAGCTATAAACACTTTGCTTTTCAGAACGGTTTACTATTATACAACAATCGCTTGATAATGCTCGATTTGGAGAACTTTTGTACGTTCTTTATTCGAAAGGCCTATAATTCAATTTTTACAATATATCCTGGAATCAAGAAAGTCTATTTTTTATTATTAAAACAATACTATTAGCCTGGTATACTTACAACAATTGCTTAATATATATACAATTGCTACGTTTGCAAACGCAATTCTGTATTGCGAAATCGCATTCCCGGTTTGCTATACCCGCTTCCTATTCTTAAACAAATATAGCAAAACGTTACTATAAACTATTGCAATTTTAATAAGGACAAATATAATTACGATAACATTCTTATAATTATCGATTAATTAACAAAACAGGCCATTTCCATTCCTTACTATAAAGAAATTGATTCACAGGAGCAAACTAAGCTCTACTTGTATTATATCTATCGATATTATGGAGCCTTTAAATCGATTATATTGGATAAAAGTCCTCAATTTATTTCAGAGTTTTGATAAGAATTTAATTAATTGCTAGGCATTAATATCAAGCTTTTCATTGTTTACCATTTTTAAACAAATAGTTAAACGAAGATCTATAATTAGTATTTGCAATAACGTTTACGCTTATTCGTTAATTATTATTAAAACGATTAATCGAAATTCCTACTTATAATGGATTACGCCTAGCTTATTCTTCTATACAAATCTTTTGGAAGCCTATCGTTTTTTGAGGTTTTCTACGATTACCCCTTATATAATAATTAGGATTGGGATATTAAAAACAGTTTTTCAATGAAAAACGTAAACGTTCAGAACACTCGCAAATTCGTTGAATACAATTAAACAATCATTATCTGCGCTAAAAAAAATATTCTTCAAGTTTAAAAGAAGATAACCCGATCCACCAATTTGTATTGTTATATTATAAACTTCGATATCGAAGATTATATATAATTGAATATAAAAGATTACTCTACTCAACAATCTTTCAAAAAGCTTGATTACCCCATTCAAAATCGATTCAAGATTATAAATCAAATAAGTAGCTCTTTCTACTTTGAATTTTTTATCACCATAAAGATACACCCAATATTTCCGCCCGATAAACTCCAAAAAGTTTACAATAACCCTTTCTTTGATCAAGTTCAAAAGCCTTTATTGCTTATCAATATTATTAATAATTTTGAATAAGAAATAAAGAAAGTTTTCGCTATCAAAAAAACCTACAACTTTTTACAATATTGCGTTTTTTGGTTTAACACTAACGCCGATCTTATTTAGTACCCCGCTTTTGATTTAAAAATTGCTCTTTACAAATTATATAATTTCCATTAAACGAATTCTACATTACTTGATCCTTTTGTTTTATTGCCCGAATGAATTAAACTTTACAAAAATGGAAAAAACAATTACAATTATATTAATAATAATAAACTTATATCCGTCATTAATCGAATACGTTTTTTTTAAACCATTTTGTAATCACAATCATTTAAAAAAGTCCTTATATCACATTAAATTATCGTTGCTATTATTAATATCAATTAAAATAATATAATCCCCGATATAATACAAAGAAAAAAAGAATCTTTAAAGTAAATACAAAATGATCAATCTCTATTACTTTATTTAACCAAAGAACAAATAGAATTACCAAAAGAGAAAAAAGAAATATTATTCATTTGAAACGAAATGCTATTTAAAGTGCTTTGGCTTTTAACTATAGCTTTAAAACCACCTTTTTTAATACTTACCTGCGTTTTTCTTTCTATTCAAGTTTTTCGCATACTCGATATCTTTTCAACTCCTTTTCGTAAATCCTCTTCATATACTTCTTTTCCTTTTTCGCCAGAATTCTTTTCAATACTTTTTTTGAAAACTTATATCTAAGCTTTACTCGCAAAACCATCTATTCTTTTATTAATAACATTACAAAGAACAATTAAGGAAAAAAATAACTTGTTTTTATCTTTCGTTTATAAATTGATAACGTTTCGCGATATCTTAAAAAATCGTATCACGAGTAAACTGTCGGATTATACCGCTGTGTACATGTACTTGCGTATATATACCCAATTAGCCATATGTTCGATATGGCGCGTTATTTTGGCATGACAAATCGCTTAATAATTAACCCTTTAGAACCTTTTTATACCTTTACTTTTAATTAAAACAAAAAAAGCAAAACTCTTTCTTTTGCTTCGATACAATATAACATTTCCCTTTCGAGTTCTTTGCAAAGCAATTCCGTATATATAGTATACACATACCCTTGAAATCCTTGAAACAATTGTTAACAACGAACAACGATTTCGCCAACGATTTCAACAACAATTTGATAGATTCTTTGTACAATTTACAATGTATCGTTTTAAACACATTATCGTTATCGTCTTTCGATTAATTTAAAGTTTTCGCAATAAACTTTTTGCTATTACTATTAGTTTAGATTAGTATTACAGATACTCGATTTTGTTATTGTTACTATTATTGTTTCATTATTAATACTTAGTTTTATTATTATTATTATTATTATTTTGTCACGCTAAGAGCATGAGGCACGTGATAATCACGTGTTTGTAGAACATTGTGATCCCACGTGGGCCTCGGATCTTCCGGGAGTAGGCGCATAGGCACTCTACCCACTTTTCGATCAACCGGAGCTAGAAAGCTTCGAAACGCCAAGAGCTTAATATACTACTAATTGAGCAAGTTTCTAAGATTAATATAAACGCTTTATGCGTTATTATATTAATATAATATTGAATCTTTTCAATTAGTATATTAGTTTCTTTTAGGATCATTTAGACTTATAACTATTAGTATACTATGATATCAAAGATCATTATATTATAGATCTATAATATCATAAATCATTATATTATAGATCTTTAAGATCTCAAAGTCAAATGATGATCACATAGAATCATATGAATATAAGTATATTAAAAACGAAGGGATCTTGTATTATAAAAGATAGATAACAATACAATTATTGTTTTATATCTATACCTTTATTCCTTTTTGATATCATTTCATTATATATTTGTAACTATCCTCCGTAATAGTTATAAGCCTGGTTTGTGCTCGAAATCTTTGCAACAATTACAATTCGAATATCGATATTATACAACTCCTTTTTTCCCTTTAATCCCCAATCATCTTTTATTATATTCCTATTATCCTTTATCTTCTAGTAATTATCCTTTTTTATTATGTTATAGATTATTCTCAATAGTCGAATGGATTGATTCTTTTGATATTTATTACTTAAAAACGTTAACTGCTTTAAGCATATCTGGAACAATATCGATCCGGATACCCTTAACTTTTTCAATTACTAATTCCGTAATTGATTGAATGCTAATTCATTCTAAACCCTTTCTATGGATATTATAATTTTTGAAGAGAATTGTAAACATTATAATCAATATACTATGGACTTTGAAGTTTATAATCGATATGCTACTAATATCGAAATGGATAGAATATTTAAACTTAAGCTTCTTGCAAATCCTATTTTTGCTATATTAAAGGATTTTTTAAAAACCTTTTTATTTATAGAGAAGATTTATAGGATTTAAAAAAATGAATATAATCAAAATCATAATAATTTCTATTATATATTCGATTGAATTATATTTATAATCGATTTTTTCTATACTTTGGAAATCTTTTAAAATGCTATACAAAATTGTATTTTAAAATAAATTATTGTTTATCTATATATAAAGATTGCTTTTATTGATTCAATAATTCTAAGGATTATTTAAATCAAATATATCGATTATTTGAATAATGTATGTAATGAACGAGTCGATTCAATTAAATGGTATAAGGAATAGGAATCACTTTATACTAGAGTATCGGCTTATAACCTTTTAGAGATCAAAAGAATTTGTAAATATAAATAATTTTTGGAAGCATTAAGCAAATTAACGCCAAATTGATCAAAGCAATAATTAATTATTTTGAATATTGAAAACAAAAAAGAATGCTATATTATTACTTTAAAATAATACAATAATCTTTTCGTTGATTATATCGATCGGATGGGTTGTAATCCATTGTTAAAGGGATCCTTCGTTATTTAAAAACTAGGATTCCAACAATCATTTAGATCAAAACGATAATCGAAAAGTAATAATGCTAACAACGCTACTTAATATTATCCTTGTAAAGAAAATCAATTGATTGGTTTAAACCATTGTTATAAACCGAACGAATGCCGTATGGTTAAACTAGTCTTTACCGGTAAATACGTTGAATAGCTTATTCGGATTATTAATGAAAAGCAAGTTAAAAAGATCAATAAACGTATCAAAAACAAGAAATATAACAATTTTCGAAGTGTTCTATTCAAAAAGGGATGGCTTTCTATTACTCAAACTAATTAACTTTATAGATCTTTATAAAGAAAGGATTTTTATAATATTGCTTTTTGCATTATTAACCCAAACAAATATATTGGCGTTTTTGCTATATCTATAATCATTTCCATATATATATTAGCAAATTATATTTTGTTGGATAATTGCAATGCTATGTATATTGTCAATAATGCAAGCTTTCTGATAAGCGAAAAGTATATTTTTAATAATATCTCGAACTACGTTAAAGCAAAATTATTAAACTTGTCAATGATTGGTTGTAGCGAAAGAGTAATCAAAGGAATTTTGCTAAATAATGCGGATCTTATATTAACTAATATTGCGCTTATTCCTGGTTTTTATATTAATCTTATATTTGAAACTTTATTTTGTAATAAAAGTGTTTGGTTTGATGGATTTGATGCTATTATTAAAATCGGCGATCGAGTTAACAATATTATTATCGCTCAATATATTAAAAAGTATAACCTTATCTTTTTAAAATATAACGCTTATTTCAACTATTTTGATAAATCTAATTTTCTTATGAGTATAAATATTATAATGCTTATCGAAAACCAAAAGATCAATAAGCATTTCTTTCGATTATGTAAAACAATAAAATTTCGGATGGAATTAAACGATTTATAGTATAAAAGATCAGGATATTTTGGCAAAAAAGCATTAGAATATCTAATTAGGATAGCTAAAGGAATACGGATCAAAGGAATCATTTAAATGGAATACATCGATTGTTTATATATTTACGCTAAACAGGTTGTTTTATGTTTATTTAGTGATTATTAATCATCTAGACCTTTTTATAAAGTTCAATGGGATTTATTCGATTTTCCCCATGTTTATAACGAAATGTTATAGTTGTTAATAATTAAGAATATATATAATGAAAAAATCTTTACCTTTGCATTAATCCAGAAGATATATAACAAAGTTTTTAAAGTTTTAAAAAACTTTGTTGTATAGGTCTATTGCAAATATGGTTTTTATATTGTAATGATTAAGCAAGATAATGATATATTCATAATAGGAATCAAAAGTAATATTGCATTCAAAAAATGAATCTTTGAAAAGAATATAGAATTTAAACTCTCCCCTTCCCTTATATATAAACCTAACGAAAAAGCAAAACGTGCAGAATAAGAAATCATTATTAAACAGATTAAAATACGCATTTCAACTGGATTACCAAATAAAATATAGATAAAGGCCGTTTTTGCTGCTATATACTTTTATAACATTAATCTATTGAAAGCAAAGGGTTAGAAATGCTTTAACAAAATGATTAATTCTTAGTTCAAGCAATACTATAGATAATATTTATTGTCGTTGTTACGAAAGATTATTAACAATCTTTATCCCGATTGAAATACGATATATAAATATAATTGCCATATATATCCTTTAAACAAAGAAAAAGAAACTGGGATTAAGATAAAATAATATAAAACTAACCCGCAAGTATATATTAGATATTTGATCGGATATATTCCTATTACAACAATCTTCTGTATTTGAATCCTTATACTCAATAAAATTATCATTACACAAAATATTAGATTTGATAAGAGATTTGTTTATAAAAACGATCTTTGTAACAAGATTGTTAACACTATACTAATCCAAGTAATTAAGGATTTGGTTGTCAAATTGGATATTAAGCAAATAGAATCGTTGGATAGCATTATTTTAAAGAATATAGATAATGAACTTACCGGAGAACTTATACAAAGAAAGCTCGAGATCACACACACTCCTAATTAGAATTATAAACGTTTTAGATCTTCGACTTCGGGGATAATTAAAGTAATTGAAAAAGATCAAAAAGATCAAAAGAATTTAATGACAAAATCCTCGCCATTTACTTCAATTTATAATAATGAGCATGGCACTTCGTTAGATCCCGATATAGTTATAGGAGTTAACGAGTCAACGCCGGTTCTTAATGAACCAAGATCTTTATTGGTTATATTTATAACAAAGAATAAAAGCTTACTCGAAATGATTAATTTATGGAAAGTTTGTATAAACTTTGGTTATAAAGAATCAACAATTTCATCAAAACCATTAATATCAACGTTAAATAATATTCTCGAGGATAATAAATCGAATAATTATTCGATTTTTAATAACGAAAAGGAAGATACAATATTGCTTTTTATAAAGAGGAATACATTTAAAAAATCTTTTTTGTTATTTATATTTAATAAAGCTATTAAACAATTATATATTTTATAGATAAAGATTCTTAGGTTTAATATTAATACTCAAGAGTATACTAAATTCGATACATTTAACAATATTGATATAATTCCTAATTATACAAAGTATTAAACAATAGATTATATTAAATATTCAAATCGTTTACGTTAATAAGCAAATAATCATTATAAGATTAATATTTTTATTGGTATTGTGATTGCTTAATCATATAAATTCAAAAATGAACTTTAACGATTAAATAAATTCCATAACATTTTCTAGTTTAATAAACAAGAGGATAAGCTAGATAAACAAAATGATAAGTTTATTACTATATATAACATAGTAATTGCTACAATAAAATATAAATCGATAATTACGCTTTTAATTCAACCCAAAGTTACGAATCTTTTACAAATGCTAAAATCAACGGTATCATCATTACCAAGGTTTTTCTATAATCTTAGAACTTATATATTTGAATATTGGTTCAAAATGAATTATAATCGCGAAATTAAAGCATTATAGGATCGAAACATTTAACGAAAAATTGAAACAATATTGACTAAATCAAAACCTATTCCATTTTAATGGGTATTTATTTATAAGAATGATTAAAGCGGTTATATTGTAAAAGGGGAAAAAGGAGAGGAAAAAGACGTCGAGGAGGAAAGAACAACACAACAAACAACTCAGCCAATCAGGGGCTAGGAAAGAGAGAGGAGGAGGGTAGTGAATGTAACAGTATGCAATACGATTAACTCAATACATAACAACAAAGGTAAAGGGTGAAAAACCAATATACTTTAACAAATAACTAAAAACTTCTATGTTCTGTAAAGAGAGAGAGTGAGAGGCTCCTTATATGCCTCTCCAAGCGAGGTCACGTGGTGATGGTAGGCCCGAAATGGCGGGAGCCATTTTGCTGTTTTACATTCTTCCCTACCCTATTTGTTGATCGACCTCGATCAATAACAAGGCTACAAAACACAACCGTATAATAGCTAAAAAAAGTACGCCAAAAAAGTAAATAAATATATACAATCCATATCCAAAACAATCAATTATAACTCGATCCAAAGCTTAAAACGTAACAAGCTTATCAAACCGGATGACCTAAATCATGCTGTATAACACAATAACCAAAATAAAGGAGTATTAAGCGAAATCAACAAACTCTACACAAAATAAATGTAAAATTCGATCGACTCAACCCTAGAATTGATCTACCCTTTTTTCCCACACTTTTATTGAGTTGACACAAACAACTACTTATTCATCCACGCAATCCTAGCACAAATAACCCGTTCCAAAGCTTTAGCCCTAAGCCTAAACCTACACTCTTCCCCTCTCCCTTGTAAAATTGGTTTTAATCTTTTTGTTGTAATCCACTAGCTCTACTAAACCACAAAATTGAGGTGGCAAATCGGTGGTAATAGTATCAAAAGGTAATGCCATTGAGGTAGTATTTCGAGATAGTGAATTTTACGCCGATTTAAAAGTTTCAATAGCTTTAAAAAGTTGTATTAAAGAAAATTGTATATCGATAGCGTTGATTGTTTGATTGGCAAAAGAAGAATTCGAAGAATTTAAAGAATTTGAAGAATTTGAAGAGAGAAAAAGTAAATCGACCTCGTCCTCGCCTAATAACAAATCGATTTGAGCTTTGTATTCGATATATCGCTTAGCCCATTTATATATCGGATTCCAATGCAAAAAATAAAGCTTATTAAGATTGATTCGATTAGCTTAAATATATTAAAAAGCAATATCTTTTGAGAATATTTTGAGATATAATTTAACCACTTTTTCTTTAAATATCCTTCGATTTTCGATCAAATAATGTATTATTCAATTAAAAATGCGTAAAAACTCTCGAAGTTTTAAATCCTTCAACTTAACTCCTTTTGAAAATTGAAGAAGATAATTCATTGAAAACCTTTTTTGAAAAAAATCTGAACGTGCAAATAAGTTTAAAAACGCCGGCTTAAAGCTTTTCTCCCAATCCCAATTTGTTATTAACCATTCTAGCAAAGATTTAACCTTTTCACGAAAGTCTGGATCGATTTGATGTAATATTCGAAATCGAAAATCCTCTACAAGAATACTATAAATGTCGCGAAAAGTCTCTATCCTCTTATACCATTTTGTTGCATCAACACTTTCAAACCACAGCATTCCAAGTGATTTAGGTAAAGAAAGTGAATCTATATACATTTTCGAAATATTATCCAATAAAAATGGAAACTAGATTTGCAATTCGTAAGTGTTATCGTCCTCGCTAGCGGATTTGGCAGAATCTTTGTAATTGATTTTTTGATCATCGGGAAAGCTGGAATCAACATTCAAAGTATCGAGGACTTGATTATATTTCGACAAATTAGGACCGATTGAAACTTTTAAAGCCATTATCGAAGGTAATAAATCTCTAAGAATGCTGGCGTATGATTTGTTCGATGTTAACATTATTGTAAAAAGAGATAAAAAGTGTTGAACTTGGAGGTAATATAAAGAGAAAAGCCAATAAAGTAAACGAAAAGTCGAAAGTTCGAGGAAAAATTGAAAGGTCGAAAATGAAAAATAATTGAAGAATAAAAAATAAAAACGAAAGAATGAAGTGAATTGGCTCTTTGAAGGATAAAGTGGCTATACAAGAGTAAGAGCTAGGATCCTCGCAAATAAGGTTTAAAATAATCCTTTGAATCTATTTTAAAAAATCTTTTTGGTAACAAAGAAGTGAAAATCCTTCAAATTTCCATATTATACTAAGGGTTATTTTTGGCATATTGACTACTGGCTTTAACAGTCGGATTAATTTAACTCTGATAAAGTAAAAGGGAGGTTAACTAATCGTTAATTGGTGCAATGCGGTGCAACGTGGATTATGACCTTAATAAGCATTTCATAAGCGATTTTGCAATGGAGCAGCCGAATCTCTTCCTAGCAGATTAAACCCTTTTAATTATTTCTTCGATAAAACTAATCGAAGTAATGGCATTAATCCTTCAAAAATCGATAACTCTGTTTATTTCGGCGATTTCGGACTTTATACAATAAAGTAGAGTTCATATAATAAAGTAGATTTATACAATTAAATGGATTTCGTCGATCAAAGGCCTAAACAGCGATTTCACCTTCAATTTAACCGAATTAGCTTGAAGTAAAGTTTCTATACCCACTTTAACATTTTAACCCTCTCAAAATTCCTAATATACACGAATTCCCACATTCGAAGTCTTTGAATCTATCAATTGCCTTTGCTTTCGCCTTAAAAATCAATAGAATCGTAAACTCCCTGCGTAGGTCACCAATGTAAAAGGGGAAAAAGGAGAGGAAAAAGACGTCGAGGAGGAAAGAACAATACAACAAACAACTCAGCCAATCAGGGGCTAGGAAAGAGAGAGGAGGAGGGTAGTGAATGTAACAGCGTGCAATACGACTAACTCAATACATAACAACAAAGGTAAAGGGTGAAAAACCAATATACTTTAACAAATAACTAAAAACTTCTATGTTCTGTAAAGAGAGAGAGTGAGAGGCTCCTTATATGCCTCTCCAAGCGAGGTCACGTGGTGGTGGTAGGCCCGAAATGGCGGGAGCCATTTTGCCGTCTCACAATATCAATTATTACAGATTACAATTAGTAATTAAAAAAGATCTTCAGGATACAGCGATAATTGAATCGATTTATACAATTACATTTGTTACATAATCTTTTTGTATAATGATGATAATAATAACAAAAAATGATTTTGAAATAAAGTAATATAATATTGTAAATGCTTTCGTTAATACATTTTGAGATTCTATTAAGAATTCAATTATATACTATATACCAAATGGGTATAAAATATTTGGTAAATCCATTATTTTTGATTATATATTGTATAGTTTAAAAAACTCTTTTGCATTTTGGTATAAAAAGTTTATAAATATATTCATCAGCTTGAAAATAGTAAAATGTAAAAAAAAACTTTACATTTTCATATTTTTTGATTTCTATATATTCATTTTATTCTTTATTAACAATATCCAGGTAATTTATTACAAAAAGTATAAATATTAAAAAAATCAAATAATTAATAAAATCAAAACTAAATATAAACTTAAAGATTTTGGCGATATTCAATAATTTCTAGGGATTCGAATTATTAAAGATCAATAATTTAAGAAATTATAATTAATATACAATATCTATATTAATAAAATCGTTTACAAGTTTGGTTTTATAAAAAAAAAAACAATTATACCATTTCCAATTATAATATTCGAAAAGAATAAGAATATAGTTTTTCTTTTTAAAATAAAAAAATATTAGAAAAAAATTGGATTAATCTTATATTCGATCATAACAATTAAAATCGATTCAATATTTCTTTTCTTTAAATTAAACAAATATAGCATTAACTTTTTAAAAGATTATTTTATAATAGCAAATTATTGTATTATATACTTATATAGATCTTAATATTTCTTTATTTGCTATAGAGATAATTATATACTTCAATTGATAACTTTTTCAAATACTTTTTTTGCAAATAATATAATTACTTAAAAATCCTTTCAAAATTATATAATTATATTATATAATAATGTTATTGTATAGAAAGCTATAAAATAAGATACAATTATTATCTCAATTATAGAAATAGAACTTTTAAATGTGAAAAGATTAATTAAAGAAACAATAGCAATATTAAAGCTTTTAAAAAAAATCAGGGTATTAATAAAAGAGTTTGTTAATATCTTTTGCGATAATATTTAAACAATCCAATTGATAGTTGAGGAGAATAAAAGAATCTTTACTAAACTTAAGCATATGGATATTTAGAATATATGGTTTTGTCAAAAATATATTAATAAACGATTTTTAATCATGTATTTATTAACTACCGATATATCAATAAATGGGTTTACTAAGAATCTTATTAAGCAAAAGTTTGAATACTTTGTTAAACTAATTAATATGTAAAACGTCAAAAATCGAATTACAAAGGTTATCGAATAATCGATAATTACATAATATTCAAACAAAATTAATATTACTACAATACTCCCCCCATACCTCATTACCTCAATCCCTACTTTTTACCTTTACCTTAAGAAAGCTTATCTCCGAGCAACCTTTCCACCATCATTATTACTCATCTTCCTCTTTTTCCTCTTCCTCTTTATCTTTGCCATTGCAAAATAATCCTTTGAAATATACCCGCTTTCAAAAATATCCGCTTTCAATATAAATATACTTTATATCAACTCCAAAGCTATTTAAAAATCGATATACTTCAAAATATTTCGAAAAACGGTTTGGAAACACTTTACTTTCTATAATCATATAGTTAACGATTATAATATAAAACGAAAAGGAAGTATTATACCTTTTCATTATTATTAACCTTCGCAGCCAAAAAATCATTTGTTATTATATACAAATATACTAGCAAAAACCAATATATATGTATAAAGCATTAATAACATCAAGTTTTTTGGGAATCCACATTTTTATAGCAAATCTTATCTCCTTGTTTAACAATCAACGATTTCATATATTACATATACAAATAAGGATTCTTTAACCCTTTAAACCGAGTTTTTTTGGCGGAAGTATAAAGAACCAGAATGGGAAAAGGAATAGAAGTAGAAGATACCACTCCAAAACATTCACTCCCCGACTCACTACCATGTTCAACCCCTGTAGAGTCAGAACCAAATACTTACCTCCCGACGGAGCAAGGAATCTTCATCCTTATCCTTACTCTGATCCTCATCCTCATCCTTGTTGTCACCCTCGCCAAAACTGGCTCGAAAGGAACAAAAAGAAAAGGAATCGAAAGAGTAGGGAAAAAAAGAACGAAAAAGCAAAAAGCAATAATAAAAGCAATGGGGAAAAAAAACGAAGGTGCGGAGGGGATATCCCGAAGACAACCCAAAAGGATTAGGAGAAAAAGCAGAAAAAGAAAAAAAAGCAAAAAGAGTAGAAAAAGCAAAAGAAGAAAAAGAAGGGGAAAAAAAAACGTAGCGGCGGGAAATAGTTAAAGCTTTCCGAACACAGGAAAGGTTCCCAGCCCAAGAGTTGCGATCACAGCAAAATATATTGATAATAATGTTATTAATAGTGTTATTATTGATGTAGTTGTTATTGTTGTTGCTACTAATACTTGTTCTTAAAAAATCGAAGGATCAAAAGATCAAAGCTACAATTAAATACCCATGCAATAGAAATTACAACAAAACAATAATACATCACAAAACGATCAAACACAACAAATACACAATAAATGCTCTTAACCATAATCGTCATTACTTATAGGATCGGCGATCCAAACATCCATAGAATTATATGGAATTACTTATTTATACAACTATTTGTAAGGAAATTGCATATATATCATTAGATTAGTTTCCGTTTGTTTGTTTATATTAATAAAGGATCATACAAATAGCGCGAAATTGTAGATTAATTCATTTTGTTTGCTTTGTAGGCAGATTATATGCGCAACACATAATCTGAGGGGTATATCACACTAAAAGCATGAGGCATATGATAATCACGTGTTTGTAGAACATTGTGATCCCATGTAAGCCTCGGATTTTCCGGGAGTAGATGTATAAACACCCTATCCACTTTTCGATCAATCGGAGCTAGAAAGTTTCGAAGTGCTAAAAGTTTAGCATATTACTAATTGAACAAATTTCCAAGGTTAGTATAAACGCTTTATGCATTATTATATTAATGTAGTATTGGATTTTTTCAATTAGTATACTAATCTCTTTTAGAATCATCTAGACCTATAACTATCAATATACTATAATATCAGAGATTATTATACTGTAGATTTATGATATCATAGATCATCATACTGTAGATCCTTAAGATCTCAGAGTCAAATGATGATCATGTGGAATCACGTGAATATAGGTATATTAGGAACGGAGGGATCTTGTATTATAGAAGACAAACAACAATACAATCACTGTTTTATACCTATACCTTTATCCCTTTTTGATATCACTTCATTATATATTCGTAGCTATTCTCCGTGATATATTTCAATATAGTTTTTTGTTATAAAAAACCTTTATCAATAAGATTTTATATTAGCGATTTAAATGCTTAAATATATACTATCGTTGTACCAAATTAGTATTACTATTTGTTGCTCAAAAGGAAAAGAAAAACTAACTCGTAGAATTAATCAAAAAGTCTTACTTATTAAAACCATTATCACTTTTCGCCGCTTTACTTTCTTTATTATCTTTATAATCTTGCTTTGAAAAAAAGGAAAAAAAAAAAAACTTTAATTATAATAAACATTTTTAATTTCGATTGCTTTATCGCTAACATTGTTTGTATATTCATCGCATTCTTATATTGCCTTTGCCTTTTGATAAAACCTTCACTCAACAACCCTTTTGTTATATTCGATATAGAATTATTCAATTTATCAACGTAGGAAAATATACTCAAAAAAGCAATGAATTTGATAAAAAAATTAAAATGATTTGGATATGAATTTAGGTTTACAATGAAAAAAGCCTTTATTATATGCACTTTCTCAATACAAATATAACTTTACTATTTCGAAATATCGAATAGGCATTTATTTCGTTGCAAAGTATTTATATATACGTTGTTGCTTAAGAATAAACAAATATAACCATATATTTTGCAAACAACAATCGCAAGGCTTACAACAAACGCTTTTTGTTTGATTTAATTAGCTAGCAAGTATCGCACAAAGTATAATATAGAATTACTAACGGATAATTGCTTGAGGATAAGCTTTACTAAAGGGGGGGGTAGTGTTACATTTTTGCTACCCGACTGGTATAATAAACGTTCCGATGTATATGTACGTTATTACAGTTTATATGCTCAATTAGCGAGCATATACTATGCATATGTTTTGTTTATACAATTCATATATATATAACAATCTCTTTTTTGTAGCATAGTTAAGTAGTAGTAAATTCTAAGAACTCTATTGACCCTGTTCTAAACAGCTCTTTTACGGCATAAGCATCACATTTGTTGTAATCGAAGTTCCTTTTTTTTTTCTCTTTTTCAAAGCAAAATTACAAAAATAATGAAGAAAATCAAATGAAAAGCGATAATAGTTTCAATAAGCAAAGTCTTTTAATTGATCCTATAGATTAATTCTTTTTTTCCTTTTAAACAACAAATAATAATATTAATTTGATATAATAACAATACGCATTTAAACATTTGAATTATTGATATAAAATCTTATTAATAAAGGTTTTTCATAACAAAAGACTACATTGAAACAATAATAATAATAATAAAAAAACTAAATGTTAACGATAAAACAATAACAACAATAGTAATAGAATTAAACGTTTACAATACCGGCTTGAGCTAATAGCAACAACAAAAGGCTTATTGCAAAAACTTCAAATTAATTAAAAAACGATAACAATAATATATTTGAATCGATATATTATAAATTATATAAAGGGTTTATTAAATTATTATTGAAATTGTTAATAAAGCTATTGTTTATTATTAACGATTATTTTAAGGATTTTGAAAGCATATATATATTATATATATTATTACGGAGAATAGCTACGAATATATAATAAAGTGATATCAAAAAGAGATAAAGGTATAGGTATAAAACAGTGATTGTATTGTTGTTTGTTTCTTTAAATATAGGATTCATCTGTTCCTTATATATTACATATATATGATTACATATGATCACATATGATCATTGTATAGCTCTATAATCATAAGGATCTATAGTACTACAAATCATAATATAATCGTATAATAATAATTACAAGTTCAATTAATTGATATGCCAAGCTCGATTGATACTCCGGTACTCCTAACGCTGGCAAATCAAAAGCGATTAATGTGTTTAAGCACTTTTGCGTATGTATACTTTAGTAGGCTCGGGCATTTTAACGTATGTATGCTTTAATATGCCTATGCATCTACTACCGGAAGATCCAAGTAATACGTAAAAGTATAATGTTCAATAAATATATGCTTTTTATATGCTTTACACTCTCAACGTAACACACTCCTTAGATTATATACTGCGTACATAATCTATCTACAAAACAAACAAAATAAATAAATCTACAATTACGCGCTATTCGCATAATCCTTTGTTAATATAAATAAACAAACGGAAACTAATCTAATAATGTATATACAATTTCTTTACGGGTAATTATATAAATGAGTAATTCTATATGATTCTATGAATACCTGGATTATCGATCCTATAAATGGTAATGATCATGATTGAAGGCATTTATTATATATTTGTTATATTTGATCATTTTGTAGCGTATTGTTGTTTTGTTATAATTTCTATTATCCGGCTATATAATAATAACTTTGATCCTTTAATCCTTTGATTTTTCAAACCACCAAAAACAATAACAACAATAACAACAACAATATCAATAATAACAACATTAACAATATCAATATCAACATGCTTTGTCGTACTTGCAACTCCCGGGCCGGGAACCTTTTTTATACTCGGGAAACTCTAATTGCTTTTCGTCGCTGCATCTTTTTTTTTTTTACTCCTGTTTCTCCTTTTTCTTTTGTTTCTTCTTTTTCTTTTAATTTTTTTGGATTGTCCCCGGAATACTTTCTCTATATCCCCGTTTTTTTTCTTTATCGCTTTTATTATTGCCCTTTACCCTTTTGTTCCCTTTTTCCTCATTTCTCCGATTCTTTTCTTTCCCGTTCCTCTCAAATCGATTTTTTTGGCAAGGATAATAACGAGGATAAAGATGAGGATTAAAGTAAGGATAAGGATAAAGATTCTTTGCTTTGTTGAGAGATAAATATTATAATCACTTTAACAATACATTATTTATATTTTATAGGATTTTAATAAAAACTTTAGTTTTAACCTTTTAGGGGTTAAACATAGTGATAAATCGGGGAATAAGCGATCTGGAGTAATATCTTCCACTTTTGTTCTTTCTCCTACTCCGGTTCCCTATACTTTTGCTAAAAAGATTTGGTTTAAAAGGCCAAAGAATTCCTATTCATATATACAATATATAAAATTGTTGATTATTAAATAAGGAAATAAGATTTATTATAAAAACACGGATTTCCAAAAAGTTCAATATTATTGATGCTTTATATATATATATCGGCTTTTACCGGTACATTTGTATATAATAGCGAATAATTTCTTAATTGTAAAGGCTAATAACAACAAAAAGATATAATATCCCTTTTTTGCTTTATATTATAATTGCTAATTATATAATTATAAGAGGTGAAATATCTTCAAGTCGCTTTTCAAAGTGTTCTAAAATATATCGATCCTTAAATGGTTTTGGAGTTGGCGCGGGGTGTGTTTGTATTGAAAACGGATTTCTTTGGAAGCGAGTATACTTCGAAGGATTATCTCGTAATAATAAAGATAAAAAGGAAAAGAAAAGAGAGGAAAATAGATGGTAGTAATGGAAAAGTTGCTTGGAAATGAGCTTCTTTGGGGTAGAGGTAGAGAATGGGGATTGGGGTAGTGGAGTATGAAGGGAGTATTATAATATTAATTTGTATAAATACTATATGATTACTAATCATTCAATAATTTTTATAATTCGATCTTTAGCGTTTTGCATATTGATTAGTTTAACAAAATATTCAAACTTTTATTTAATAAAATTCTTAGTAAGTTTATTTACTGGTATATCGATAATTAATAAATACATAATCAGGAATCGCTTATTAACGTATTCTTAACAAAGTTACATATTCTGAATATCTATGTACTTAAGTTTAGTAAAGATTTTTTCATTCTTTTCAATTATTAATCGGATCGTTTAAGTATTATTACAAAAGATATTAATAAGCTTTTTCATTAATACTTTGATCTTTTTTAGAAACCTTAATATTACTATTGCTTTTTTGATTAATCTTTCCACATCTAAAAGTTCTACCTTTATAATTGAAGTAGTAATTGTATTTTGCTTTATAACTTTCTATATAATAGCATTATTATATAATATAATTATATAGCTTTAAGAAAATCTTTATGTAACTATATCATTTGCAAAAAAAGCATTTGAAAAAGTTATTATTTGAAGGATATAATTATCTCTATAGCAAATAGAAAAGTATCAAAATCTGTATAAGTATACAATACAATGATTAATAATTGCTTAATAATTTTTTAAAAGATTAATATTATATTTGTTTAGTTTGAAGGAAGAAAAAACTAAATTGGTTTTAATTGTTATAGCCGAATATAGGATTAATCCAACTTTTTCTTAATATTCTTTTATTTTTGAAAAAGGAATTATATTCTTATTTTTTTTGAATATTATAATCGAAAATGATATAATTACTTTTCCTTTTGTAAAACCAAACTTGCAAACAATTTTGTTAATATAAGTATTATATGTTAATTACAATTTTTTAAATTATTGATCTTTAATAATTCGAATCTTTAGAAATTATTAAATATCGTTGAAATCTTTAAGTTTATATTTAGCTTTGATTTCATTAACTATTTAATTCTTTTAATATTTATACTTTTTGTAATAAATTATTTGAATATTATTAACAAAGAATAGGATAAATATATAATAATCAAAAAATATAAAAATGCAAAACTTTTTTTTATATTTTATTATATTTAAGTTGATGAGTATATTTATAAACTTTTTATACTAAAATGCAAAAAAGTTTTTTAAACTATACAATATATAATCGAAAATAATGGATTTATTAGGTATTTTATACTCATTTAGTATATAGTATATTATTGGATTTTTAATGGGATTTCGAGATATATTAACAAAAGCATTTATAACGTTGTATTGCTTTGTTTCAAAATCATTTTTTGTTATCATTACCATTATTATACGAAAGGATTATGTAGCAAACGTAGCAACGTAGATTAATTCGATTATCGTTATATTCTGGAGATCTTTTTTAACTATTAGTTGTAATTTATAATAATCAATATAATCGTTTTGATCATTCTTATAAATAAATACTTATTGAAATGGAATAAACTTTGATTTAATCGATATTGTTTCAATTTTTTACTAAATGCTTTGATTTTGTAATATTTTAATCTTATGATTACAATCCATTTTGAACCAATATCCAAATATATAAGTTTTAAAATTATAAAAGAACTTCGGTAATGATAATGCTGTTGATTTTAGTATTTGTAGAAAATCTATAATCTTGGGTTAAATCAAAGGTGTAATTATCGATTTATATTTTATTGTAGCAATTATTACGTTATATATAGTGATAAATTTACTATTTTGTTCATTTAGCTTATCCTCCTGTTTATTAAACCAAAAAATATCATGGAAATCATTTAATTGTTAAAATCCATTTTTGAATCCGTATAATTAAACAATTATAATACCAATAAAAGTATTAGTTTTGTAGTAACCATTCGCTTATTAATACAAACAATTTGAGCATTTAATGCGATCTATTGTTTGATGCTTTATATAATCGAAAACTATATCAACATTATTAAACATATCAAATTTAATGTACTCTTTAATATTAATGTTAGGCTTAGGAATCTCTATCTATAGAGTACATAATTGTTTAATAGTTTTGTTAAATATAAATAGCAAAGGAAATCTCTTGAATATATTCCTTTTTATAGAAGACAATATTGTATCTCCTTCCTCGTTATTAAGAATCGAATGATTATTCGATTTATTGTCCTCGAAAATACTATTTAACGCTAATATTAATGGTTTTAATAGAGTCGTTGATTCTCTATAACCAAAATTTATACAAACCTTCCATAAATTAATCACTTTAAGCGGGCTTTTATCCTCCATTGTAAATACAGTTAATAAAGATTTTGGTTCACTTGAAACCAGCGATAATTCGCCGATATTTATAACTGTATTGAAATCTAACAAAGTACTATACTCATTATTATAAATTGAAATAAATAGCAAAGATTTTATTATCCGATTTTTTTGATCTTTTTGATTTTCTTCAATTACTTTAATCATTTTCGAAATTGAAGATTTAAAGCATTTATAATTCTAATCAAAAGTGTATACAATCTCGAGCTTTTTTTGTATAAATCCTTCGATAAGTTTATTATCCATATTCTTTAAAATAATGCCATCCAGCGATTCTATTTGTTGAATATTCAATTTAATAACCAATTTCTTGATTATTTGGATTAATATAACATTAACAATTTTGTTACGAAGATTGTTTTTATAAACAAATTTTTTATCGAATTTAATATTTTGTATAATAATAACTTTATCGAGTATAGTGTCGGAATATGGATCATGTGATCGGGGATCATGTGACCGCAGGTCACGTGACCACCGATGGTCGGACATAGGAGATAGGTAACTGGGATCATGTGACCGAAGGTCATATGATCATGGGACCGTGCCACTAATGCATCGGCATTAATGAAAGGGAGAAACATAAATAGGTTTATCTATATCATAATCTTACAATCTTCGAGCTATTTTTATTATATTGAATTACAAATATATGAAAAGCAACTTTATTCATATATACATAATCAAAATCCTTCCTTTAAATTCATAGTTTTTCTAATACTAATTAGTATGAATTCACAAATTAAAAAACAAAAATTTCGAATTCGAAAAATTAACTTTGAAAAAGTATAAGCTTTTTTACATTAGCAATTGCTTTTGTATATATAAGTATAGGAATCACGATTTATTAATCAATTGTATCGCGTACTTAATAAATTATTCGATTTCTATACGTTAACTACAACGATATTATTCATACCTTTAGGATTCAATGATTAAAGCATCACGCTTTTAACAACTTCTACAATATCAATTTAAATTAAACAAAAACCATACAATTCTTTATTTAATATTTTTACCCTGTACTTTTTTACTTTACATTTCACTATAATATATTAGTACAACAACACTAATACAATATTTTCAACGTATAAATTATTCAACCTTACTATAACTTTATTTAATACCCAGGTTCGAAGATACAAACTTTAATACAATATTTACGCATAATCTACGGTCGCATTTTATTTTTGATAATACATTCTGATTCAATATCATCGATTTTATTTGTAAATCAAATTCTACTCGAAATGGTTGATTGCTAACCTTAAAACTTGAAATCGAAAATCACTACTAAAAACCATTTTATATCTAATTACTTTACATTTACTCTATTATTCTTTTATACGATAAAATCATTCTTTTACATTTACTTTACTATTCATTTGCATTTCTATATCTTTACATTATAATGTTTATACATTTTTACAAATACAATATAAACAATATAGAAATGAAAAAAGTATCGCCAAAAGATATAAACGATACACTTCATTTACTCTTTTCGAAAGATAGATTTGTACTACCAAAAGAATCAATAGTTTATAACGAAATCAATAATCAATTGTTCGCTAAATAGCAAAAATTTTACAAAGAAAGAATTATAATTGATAAGTTAATATCTAATAACATTTGTATATTTGTTAAATACAAATATTATTTTTATCAATGTTAAATAGATTTATTAAATAAAGATATATTCGAAGATTATAAAGCATTATTTATAAAATTTTTATTATTTCAATTCGCAAACATCAACGAAAACCTTTTATATCGATTACAAAAGAAATTAAACAAATATAGAGTATAAATAGATTCAAAAACAAATAGCAAAATCAAAATATGAATAGCACTATTTGTTGCTTTACAAGTAATCAAATATTACAAATGAACGGACAATGAAATCGCGTATTGTTATAACGCTAATATTCATTTCAAATTATTTTTTGTTTTTTAACGATTTTATAAAATAAAAGCTATAATCGAAGAAAATATAAATCGTTTATTATCGAAAAAAACAAAAAAAAAAAAAACAAAAGAATAATGTTTAAAGAAAAAAAAAAAGAAAAAAAATTCATTATCAATCTTGCCCTTTTCAAAACTTTTTAAAACATTCTACTCATTAATATTATTAGTTAATAAACAAACATTATTTTTATTCTTTAGATTATCGATGAAAAAATCGAAAAGTAAAGCGATATATAACAAACTTTTCAATATACCAATCAACAAGAATGAATAATACAATACAAATGATATTCGAAATTAATATTATAAAAACAATAATGATGATTTATTTATTAAGATCCAGAGTAACGAATATAAAGATAAAAATGATCCATTAAAATCAATACCATTTCGATTATCGAATGAAAGCAATATACAAAAAACAAAACAAAGAATAATATCTAATCCTGGTAATCTTGATAATTTCAATTTCTTCAATTCTAATCCCAAATTTGATTATTTTAGCTTTTCAAAACGTATGCCAAAGAAATATATAAAAAAAAGAAAAGTATTACGATTAGAATACAAAAAACAAAAGTGAAAGGTTAAAAAAAACGAATCCGATTCAAAACCAAAAAAAAAGTTATATAAAAAGGATTACAAATGGGAAATAGTATAATTAAAGAAAACCTACGATAAAAAAAAAAAATATTTTGATAGAGATAACACTTTTGATTATAAGTATTGCATTTTTATCCATAAATATTTCAAGAATAGTATTCCGGATTTATACCTCAATAAAGCATTTAATTTTATGCTAATAAACAATACTAAGGATTTCTATTACAATAATATCAAAGTTGAAGAATATAAAACAACAATGGAACTTTAAAAGATAATGAAACAAAACTTTAAAGGATCTTAATATCGATAATGTATTATTAACCAATAAAAAGCTATTCGATTTTGTTAATATATTAACAAACATTTAGATTTTTCTATATTGGAAAACTTCTAGAATATAATAAAGGATTTAAAAGTATTGTTTAAAGGTTTATTATTACCATTACAAAATGATAAATACTTTATTATTAAGATTGTTATTGCTTGCCAAAACATCAAAGTATATCGAAATATACTTTATACTTTCAATATTAACTTTATAATACTTCAAGAAAGTATTCGAGCTATAATTAATATATAGAATAGTAAACCTCAACTTTAAGAACAATTCTATATTAATTGTAAATATTATAGTTCAAAGAACAACAATCTATTATATAAACTTAATCGTTACTTTGCAAAAATATTCGCAAAAACATTTTTTAAATCACAACAAAAGGATAAATCGTATTATATTTGTAAAAAGATGAGATATTGATTTGATAGGTATATAAAAAAAGAAAAGGAATAAGCTCGCCAAAAATATCGAAAGAAATTTAAAGGATTAAATATTATATTTAATTAAGCATACAAAGCGTTTATTCTTGAAAAAGAGAAAGAATGCTTTAATAATCATTATAAGGATATAGACATTAAAGAATGGAATATATTTCTTTCGGAACAATACCCGGATACAGAATAATATATTGCCGAGGAAAAAGAAGAATATAAGGAAGATATGCAAATCTGGGCTAATTTCTTTGGTTTTATTAACGGCGAAAAGATTGCAATAAATCTATTCAACAAATCCGTGGTATATATAATTACAAGGTTGAAGATAGTAAAACAAAAACTATTGTATAAATATAATAATACAAAGTTCTAAGGTATAGTAATTGATATAAACGTTATATAATAATTCACAATTGAATATGATCAATATTAAGTATTCAAATTATTTGTCGAAAATATTCTACTTAACGAAGCAATAACAAAAATTGCAAAAATTGTTTTCGGAATAAATGTAGCAAATTTCATTGGATCCATCAAAATCGAATTGCTAATAAAAGATATATAATTTCATATTCTCCATTCCGAAACACTTTTTTTATTCTTAATCATCGATATAAATCGATTTAAAACGTATTACAACAATGTTATCGATATATTTGTATTATTAATAGAAAACTTTCCAATGGTTAAGAAGTATAAACACTTTATACTATTATAGTACATCAATATTCAACAATTTATTCAAAAATTGATTAATATTAATAAATACTATTTTATAGAAATAGAACTCCGAAAACTTTATCAAAGATTCGGTTACTTTGCGGTATATAGATTCCATCAAGTATTATAACAAGCAAGATATAATGATATTCTATAAAAGGATATTGATAAATTAACAAAATTCTATAAATATTATTAGAAATACAAAAAATCACCCAACAAATTCAAATTCAATCTTCGCAACAACATTCGATTTAATTAATTCATTATTATTAACGTTATGTATATTAATTCGAAATCGATCTTTTATATTATCAATAAAGCAATACGATTTTAAGTAATATAATAAATAATTGAAATGATTTCGAAATATATATAGGATAGATTGAAACAATATTGAATAAATATATACGTGGGACCTTTAGATCAAATTGTTCACAATGTTAATAATAACTTTATTAGCAAGGAATTTACTAATAACGCAATAACGTTAACTATTACAATAAAAGCAATTCCGATTAAAGTATATTGATTAATTGGAATGGTTGAACGATACTATTTTATACTCCGACAAGTTTACAATATTATATATACAGAAATATAAGGATTTGGTTTTATAAAGAATATAAAATTATAAATGATTGTAAAAGCAATCAACGATATTGCAAAACTTAATAAATTAATATTTATATTTTTAATATTCAGCATATATCCAAGAATAATCAACTTTAACTTAATACCTATTATAACATAATGATCATTAGCATTTAAAAAAGCAATAGCGAAAATTACAAAGATATATACTCAACAACAAATTTCCGAAACTTTGAAAGTATAAAATGGATTTAATATTACCCCGATACATAATCTTCCATTAAACTCCGATATATTAATATAAAAAGAAAACTATTATAATACTAATAAATGAATCGGACTATATAAATTTATTTCAATTGAAAACGAAATATACACAATTAAGATATTAAACGAATTTAAATAGTTTAAATCCATAATAGTTAAACCATTTTATTGTACAGAACTATAGATAATAATTCTATTAATAAAATAAACCCGAAATATTATTAATGTAATACCATTCTCGGTATTAGAAAGTTATATTATAAATGAATTATTCTTTTCAGTATATAATCCAATTTCCTTCATTAAATCACAACGAAAGGAAATTAACAGATTAATGAAAAATGGTGTATTCGAATTGGTTCGTTTTGATTCTATCCCATCTAGAACAAAAATCTTCAATTCCAAATTCGTTGATAAAATGAAAAATGAAGATATTAATTAAGCTTTTTATAAATCATAATTAGTTGTTCAAGCTTTCAAAGATCAGAATAAGAATACAATACTAACCTAATCATTCACTATTTAATGAATTAATCAACGAATTATTTTTAATGCTATAGCCATTCTTTACGCTTAGAACAAGGATATCAAAATGTTTATCCAGGATATTATACAAATATATATATAATCAACTTCGGATTTGGTTCGTAAGTTCTATGTTCGATTATTAGCTAAATTGAACGTACCAAAAGGATTCCTACTTCGAGTAATACAATCTTTTTATGGTGTTCTGGAAACTGGAAATCATTGGTTTAATACTTATTACAAATATTATACTAATACCCTCGAAATGATTCAATCAATATACGATCTATGTTTATTGTATACAACAATAAAGGATTTAGCATTTGCTATTGTTGGATTTCAAACAGATGATATATTTATTATCTGCAATAAATAATTCGTTACTCGGGAATAAAATCAATTTCAAAAAGCAAGATTTATAACTAAGGATAAAAAGGAACTTACTATTAACAATCCATTTAAATTCAATAGCAATATAATTATATTTAATAAAAACAAAAATATTTACTTTAATCAAAAAAAACAATATTAAAATCTTCAACTGGTTTAGACTTAGTTAAAAGATATACCTAGAACATAAAAAAAACTTAAAAAGGCCGTTGTTTCAAAAGATTAATATATTGTATAATATATACGAAAAGTATATATTGTTATTATAAATCAATTTAAAGCATCTTTCGATTTATCTTTTGTTGCTTAAATGATTAATCCGAATAAAAATAACGCGGATCTTCTCAATAAATATATTTAATAGCAAATGGATAATAAAACAAAAAATTTAAAATATATAACATTAGATTCAAATTCGTTAGAATTAATAATATTTATCGATGTATCCTTTGCTAATAACAAAGACCTTTTTTCACAAATCGGATACATTATTGTATTAATGAACAAATATAATAAAACAAATCTAATCCATTGGTCCTCAATTAAATACAAAAGAATTACAAGAAATATATTAGTATTGGAGTTGTACGCAATGTTACTAAAGTTCGATGTTAATGTTGTAATTAAGAGTATCATCAATAAGATCTTTACTAATTAGAAGATTCCATTTATAATTTGCATAGATTCCAAATCACTCTATCAATACTTTACGAAACTCGGAACAACACAAGAAAAGAGATTGATAATCGATGTAATAGCATTTCGATAATCGTATAAACGTAAAGAGATTGTGGAGATCAAATGAATCGACGGAGAATCAAACTCAACAAATGCTATAACCAAATCAAAAGCATGTTAAGCTTTAAAGGATCTCGTTGATAATAATATAATCAACATTAAAATAACGGAATAAGTAAAAAAAGGGACAAGAAAAGAAAAGATTTCTTTACAAAGGGAAAAATGATTTTTAAAGAGTTATTTGTTTTGTTTCTTTTGAAAATTGTTACCACAAATATGATCCAATTATTCTTTTAGAGAGTTGCTAGTATTGGAATATGGATCATATAATCGGGGATTATGTGATCGTAGGTTACATAACTATCGATGGTTGGATATAGAAAATAAATAATTGGGATCATATAATCGAAAATTATGTAATTATAGGATTGTGCTATTAATGCATTGGCACCAATGGAAGGGAGGAATATAAATAGATTTATTTGTACTATAGTCTTACAACTTTCGAGCCGTTTTTACTATATTGAATTACAAGTACATGAAAAGCAACTCCATCTATGTATATGTGACCGAAGTCCTTTCTTTGAGTTCATAGTTCTTTCAACATATAGGGATCCAGATATAAAAAATCGCTATAATAGGGATATATCCGATTAAATACTTAATATATACTTATAGATTGATCTTATACCATTTCACTTTTATCTCAATTTCTCTTTTTTTGTTCAACAAAAATATACAATAATCATATTTGTATATTTTACTTTAATCAAAGCGAAAATTGTTAATAATCCTTTGTAATAGCAACGATGAATACTATTTGTAGTATTGCTTAAACCAAGAATCAATTACTTTGTTAAAGCATTTTCAACCCTTTGTTTTCAATAGACTAATATTATATAAGTATATAACGGCAAAAGTGGTCTCTACTTATATCTTATCCAGCAATCTAATTGAAATATGTATCTTAATCTATTTAGTAATGATTTCTTGTCTTGCGCGTTTCGCTTTTTTGTTAGGCTTATATATAAGGAATAAAGAGAATTCAAATTCTATACCTTTTTCAAAGATTTATTTTTCAAACGCAATATTACTTTTGATTCTTATTATAGATATATCATTGTTTTGCTTGATTACTATAATATAAAAACTATATTTACAATAAACCTACACAACGAAATTTTGTAAAACTTTAAAAACCTCGTTATACGTTTTCTAAATCAATATAATAATAAAAATCTTCCCATTGTACATATCCTTAATTATTAGTATCCATAATACTTCGTTATAAGTACAAGGAAAATCGAACAAATCCCATTGAATCTTATAAAAAGGTTTAGATAATTAATAATCACTAAATAAACGTAAAACAACTTGTTTAGTATAAATGCGTAAACAATCGATGCATTCCATCCAAATAATTTTTTTGATCCGTACTCTTTTAGCTATCCTAACTAGATATTCCAATGCTTTTTTGCTAAGATGTTTTGATCTTTCATATTATAAATCGCTTAATTTTATTCAAGGCTTTATTGTTTCGTATAATCAAAAAAAAGGCTTGTTGATCTTTTAGCTTTTAGTAGATATTATAATATTCATACTTATAGAAAAATTAGATTCATTAGAATAGTTGAAATAAACGTTATATTCTAAAAAAACAAGATTGTACTTTTTAATACATTAAGCAATAATAATATTGTTAACTTGATCGTCGATTTTAATAATAGTGTTAAAACCATCAAACTAAGCATCTTTGTTACAAAGAAGGGTTTTGGATATAAAATTAATATAAAAACTAAAGATAAGCGTAATATTAATTAATGTAAGATCCGCTTTATCCAGCAAAATTTCTTTGATTACCCTATCGCTATAATCAACCATTAATAAGCTTAATAATCTTGCTTCGATGTAATTCGAAATATCATTAGGAATATATTTTCTGTTTACTAAAAAACTTGCATCGTTAATAATATATATAGCATTGCAATTGTTCAATAAAGTACAATTAGCCAATATATACATGAAAATGATCATCGGAGTTGAAAAGATGCTAATACACTCGTTTGAGTCGATAATACAAAAGGCAATATTATAAAGATCCTTTTTTGATAAAAATTTATAAGATTGATTAACCTAAATACCAAAAAACCATTCTTTCTTAAATAAAACGTTACAAAGATTATTATATTTCTTATCTTTGATATATTCATTAATCTTTTTAACTTGTTTTTTATTAATAAACCGAATAAACTAATTAATACATTTATTTGTAAAAGCTAGTTTAATTATTTAACACTCATCAAGTTTATAATAATGGTTTGGATCAATTATTTGATTTTTTTTACAAAGATAATGCTAAGTAACGTTATTGTTTTGCAATTATTGTTTAGATCCAAATAATTATTGTAATTCAAATCCTAAAGTAGCGTAGAATTCTTTTAACAAAGGATTACAAACCATTCGATCAATATAATTAACGAAAAAACTATTGTATTGTTTTAGAGTAATAGTATAACATTTTTTTTTGTTTTTAATATTCAAAATAATTAGTTATTGCTTTAACCAATTTGAAGTTAGTTTGCTAAATGCTTTCAAGAATTATTTATATCCACGAATTCCTTTAATCTTTAGAAAGTCGTAGATTAATACTCGAATATAGAATAATTTTTACTTTTTACACTACTTCATCGAGTTGATCCGTTTATTGTATACATTGTTAAAATGATCGATATATTTGGTTTAAATAATTCTTAGAATTGTTGAATCAATAAAAGCAATCTTTATATATAGCTAAACAATGATTTGTTTCAAAGTTCGATTTTGCATAGCTTTCTAAAAGATTTCTAAAGTATAAAAAGAATTAATTGTAAATATAATCCAATCGAACATATAGCGAAAATTATTATGATTTTGGTTATATTTACTTTTTTGAGTTTTATAAATCTTCTTTATAAACAAAAAGTTCTTTACGAGATCTTCGAATATAGCAAGGATAAAATCAGCAAAAAGCTTAGGTTTAAACATTTCATTTATTTTAATATCTATATTAGCGTATCGATTGTAAGCTTCAAGTTCTATAGCATATTTATTATAGCGTTTACAATTCTTTTCAAAAATTATAATATTTATAAAAAAGGTTTAAAGTGGATTAGCATTCAACCAATTATAGAATTGGTAATTGGAAAAGTTTGGGGTATCCGGATCGATATTGTTTTAGATATGTTTAAAGCAATTAATGTTTTTAAATAATAGATACTAAAAGGATCAATTTGTTTGATTATTGAAAATGATCTTTGATATAATGAAAAAAATAATTGCTAAAGAATAAAAATATAATAAAAAATGATTAGAGATCAAAGGGAAAAGAGGAGTTGTATAATATCGATATTCAAATTGTAATTGTTGTAGAGATTTCGAGCACAAACCAGGCTTATAATTATTATAAAGAATAACTACAAATATATAATGAAGTGATATTAAAAAGAGATAAAAGTATAAATATAAAATAATGATTATATTATTGTTTGTCTTTCTAAATATAGGATTCATTTATTCTTTATATACTACATATACATAATTATATATAATCACATATAATTATTGTATAGCTTTGTAATTATAAGGATCTACAATACTACAAATTATAATGTGATTGTATAATAATAGTTACAAGTTCAATTAATCGATATACTAAGCTCGGTTGATACTTCAATGCTCCTAGCGTCGACAAATCAAAAGCGATTAGTATACTTAAACATTTTTGCATACATTTGCTTTAGTGGGCTCGGGCATCTTAACGTACATATACTTTAGTGTGCTTGTGCATCTATTACCGGAAGATCCAAATAATACGTAAGAGCATGATGTTCAGTAAACACGTGCTTCTCACGTGCCTTACGCTCTCAGCGTGACATATATAGAGTTGCTTTATAAAGAATTTAAAAAGGAAATGTTATATTATATCAAAATAAAAAAAAAGCTTTGCTTTTTTTGTTTCAATTAAAAGCAAAAGTATAAAAAAGTTTCGAAAAATTAATTGTTAAACAATTTTTTGAGATATCGCAAAGTATTGTTAATCTACAAATAAAAAGCAAAAATAAATTATTTCTTTCTTTAATTATTCTTTGCAATATTATTAACGAAAAAGTAAATGGTCTTGCAAGCGGAATTTAAGTATAAATTCTCGAAAAAAATATTAAAAGGAATTTTAATGAAAAAAGAAAAGAAATATATACAAAGAATCTATAAAAAAAAGTTGAAAAGATATTGAATATATAAAAAGTTTGGATAAAAAAAAAGTGTAAGCAAGCGTTAAAAAAGATAGTTTTGGAGCTACAGTTAAAGGCCAAAGCATTTTAAATAGTATCTTATTTCAAATAGATAATATTTCTTTTTTTTCTTTTAATAGCTTTGTTTATTCTTTAGTTGAGTAAAATGATAAAGATTAATTATTTTGTATTTATTTCAAAAATTCTTTCTTTTTTTATATTATATTAAAGATTACATTATTTTAATTGATATTAATAATAGCAATAATAATTTGATATAATATAAAGATTTCTTCGAATAATTGTAATTATAAAATGGTTTAAAAGAAATGTATTCGATTGATAGCGGATATAGGTTTATTATTAATATAATTGTAATCGTTTTTTTTATTTTCGTAAAGCTTTATCCATTTGAACAATAAAGCAAAAGGATTAAGTAACGTAGAATTCGCTTTATAAAAGTTATATAATTTGTAAAAAGTAGTTTTCAAATCAAAAACAAGGTATCAAATAAGATCGGCGTTAATGTCAAGCCAAAAAACGCAATATCATAGAAAATTACGAATTTTTTTGATAACGAAAACTTTCTCTATTTCCTATTCGAAATTGTTAATAATATTAATAAACAATAAAAACTTTTGAATTTGATTAGAAAAAAGGTTATTATAAACCTTTTAAAGTTTGTTAAATAAAAACATTAAATATATCTTTATGATAACAGAAAATTTAAAGCGAAAGAAGCTATTTACTTAATTTATAATCTTGAATCGATTTTGAATAAGGTAATTAAGCTTTTTGAAGAATTGTTAAGTAAAATAGTCCTTTATATTCAATTATATATAATCTTCGATATCGAAATCTACAATATAATAATACGAATTAATGAACTGAATCATTTTCTTTTAAATTCGAAAAATACCTTTCTTAACGCAAACAATGATTATTTGATTACGTTTAACGAATTTGTAAACATTCTAAACATTTACGTTTTTTGTTGAAAAGTTATCTTTAATATCCCAATCCTAACTATTATATAAAGGGTATCCGTAAAGAGTTTCGAAAAGCGATAAATCTTCAAAAGATTTGTATAGAAAAGTAAACTAAACGTAATCCATTATAAATAAGAATTCCGATCAATCGTTTTAATAATAATTGATGAATAAATGTAAACGTTGTTGCAAATACTAATTATAGATTTTTATTTGATTATTTATTTAAAGATAATAAACTCTAAAAAGTTTGATATTAATGTTTAATAATCGATTAAATTCTTATTAAAACTTTGAAATAAATTAAAAGCTTTTATTCGATACAATTAATTTAAAGACTTCGTAATATCGATAGATGTAATATAAATAAAGCTTGGTTTACTTATATAAATCAATTTCTTTGTAATAAAAAATGGAGATTGTTTATTTTATTAATTAATCAATAATTACAAAAATGTTATTATAACTATATTTATTTTTATTGAAATTGTAATAGTTCATAGTAATATCTTACTATACTCGTTTAGAAACGAGGAGTGAATATAACAAATCGGAAATACGATTTTGCGGTATAGAATTACATTTGCAAACATAGTAATTGCATATATATTAAACAATTATTGTAAATATACCAATATCACGGAGAATAGCTAGGAATATATGGTGAAGTGATATCAGGGAGGGATTAAGGTATAGGTATAAAGTAGTGATTGTATTGTTGTCTGTCTCTCTAAATACAGGATCCATTTGTTCCTTATATACTACATATGCGTGATTACACGTGATTACATGTGATCATTGTATAACTCTATAATCATAAGGATCTAGAGTACTATAAATCATGATATTATTGTATAACAATAGTTATAAGGATTTACAGTACTATAAGCTCTAATATCATAATACAATAGTAATTATAGGTTTAAATACTTTTAATAAAGACTGAATTGTATAAAACAAACTTAATTTAGTATATTTACTCAATTAGTCGATATATTAAGCTTAATTAACGCTTTAGTGTTCCTAACGCCGACAAATCGAAAATAATTAGTATATTTATGTATTTTAACGTACATATACTTTAACGTACTTATGCACTTTAGCGTACTTATACACTTTTAGTGTACTAATGTACCATAACGTGTTCATACATTTACTACCAGAAAATCCAAATAATATATAAGGGTATAATATTCAATAAACATGTATTTCTTATATGCCTTACACTTTTAATATGATATACCCTTTAAATTATATACGCAGCATATAATTTGCTTATAAAGCAAACAAAATAAATGAATCTATAATTATACACTATTTATATAATCTTTTGTTGATATAAACAAATAAACGGAAAATAAACTAATGATATATATGCAATTTCCTTACGGGTAATTGTATAAATTAGTAATTCTATATGATTTCATGGATGTTTAGATTGTCGATCTTATAAGCGATGACGATTATAATTAAAGGCATTTATTATATATTTATTATATTTGATTGTTTTATAGCATATTATTGTTTTGTTATAATTTCTATTGCGCGGTTATATAATAATAGTTTTAATCCTTTAATCCTTTAATTTTTCAAACCATCAAAAACAATAGTAATAACAATAATAACATTAATAATAATAATATTAATAATATTAATATTAATATATTTCGCTGTGTTTGCAACTCTTGAACCGGGAACCTTTCTTATACTCAAAAAGCATTAACCGTTTTTCATTATTATACTAATCCTCCTCCTTCTCTTTCTTTTTCTGTTTCTTTTATTCCTTTTATTTCTTTTTCTTTTTCTACTTTTTCTTTTTTTTCTGTTTTTTCTTTTGTTTTTTTTCCTTCTTCTCCAATGTTATCAAAGTTATCTCCGGAACATTTTTGCTGTACTCTAATTCTCCTTCCTCATCGCTTCTATTATTGTTTTTTTTCCCTTTGTTCCTTCTTTCTTTATTTTTTTGATTCCTTTTCTTTTCAAATCTTTCGAATTAGATTTTTTAGCGAAAATAAAGACAAAGATAAAGATAAGAATAAAAATTAAAATAAAGATAAAGATAAAAATTCTTTACTTTGTTCGAAGATAAATATTATAATTATTTTAACAATATATTATTTATATTTCATAAGATTTTAATAAGAACTTTGATTTTAATCTTTTGAAGATAGAATAAAATGGTAAATCGAGCAATAAAGAGTTTAAAATGATATTTTTCATTTCTATTATTTTTCCCACCTTGATTTTTTGTATTTCCATTAAAAAGATTTAGTTTAAAAAACCAAAAAATCCTTATTCGTATATATAATATATAAAATTATTAATCGTTGAATAAGAAAATAGAATTTGCTATAAAAACGCGGATTTTTAAGAAGTTTAATATTATTAGTGCTTTATATATATATATCAGCCTTTGCCGGCATATTTGTATGTAATAATATCACGGAGAATAGCTACGAATATATGATAAAGTGATATCAGAAAGGGATTAAAGTATAAGTATAAAGTAGTAATTGTATTATTGTTTATCTCTTTAAATATAGGATTCATCTGTTTCTTATATACTATATATGCGTGATTACACGTGATTATACATAATCATTGTATAACTCTGTAATCATAAGGATCTATAGTATTATAAATTATAATATTATCGTATAATAGTAATTATAAGGATCTATAATACTATAAGCTTTAATATTATAATATAATAATAATTATAGATTTGAATGCTTTTAGTAAAGACTGAATCGTATAAAGCAAATCTAATTTAGTATATTTGCTTAATTAATTGATATGCTAAGCTTGATTAGCGCTTCGATGCTTTTAACGCTAGCAGATCGGAAACGGTTAATGTATTCATGCATTTCAACATACATATACTTTAGTGTACTTATACACCTTACTGTGCTTGTACGCTTTAACGTATACCGGAAGATTCAAGTAATATGTGGAGGCATAATATTCAATAAACATATACTTCTCACATACCTTATACTTTTAGCGTGATACACCCTCTAGATCATATACATCGTATATAATCTAATTACAAAGCAAACAAAAATAAATGAATCTATAATTATACGCTATTTACGTAATCCTTTGTTATTAATATAAACAAACAAACGAAAAATAAGCTAATAATATATATACAATTTTTTTACAAATAGTTATATAAATTAGTAATTCTATATAATTCCATGAATACTTGGATCGCCGATCCCATAAGCAATAATAATCATGATTAAAAGTATTCATTATATATTTGTTATATTTGATCGTTTTATAATATATTATTGTTTTATTATGATTTTCTATCGCTCGGCTATATAATAATAGCTTTAATCCTTTAATCCTTTGATTCTCTAAGCTATCAAAAACAATAGTAATAACAACAACATTAACAACAATATTAATAATAACAACATCATTAATATACTTTGCTATACTCGCAATTCCTAGGCTAGGAACCTTTCCCATGCTTGAAAAGCATTAGCCGCCTTCCGCTACCGTACCAATCCTTCTCCTTCTTCTTCTTCTTTTATTTCTCCTACTCCTTCTACTCCTTCTACTCCTTCTTCTTTTTTTGTTTCTTCTTTTTCTTTTGCTTTCTTTTCTATTTCTTCTTCTTTTTTTGCGCCACCAGGATTATCCCTGGGATAACCCTGCTGCACCCCGGTTCCCCCTCCCCACTGCCCTTACCGTTGTTTTTCTTTCCTTCATTTCCCCTTTCCTCATTTCTCCGATTTCTTCCCCTTTTATCCCTCCCGAACCAATTTCTTTGGTAAAGATAATAACAAAAATAAAAATAAAGATTAAAATAAAGATAAAAAGAAAGATCCTTTGTTTTGTTTAGAGATAAACATTATAATCACTTTAGCAATACATTATTTATATTTCATAGAATTTTAATAAAAACTTTGGTTTTTATTTTTTGAAAATAGAATAAAGTAATAAATTAAACAATAAAGAATCTAAAATAGTATCTTCCACTTTTATTATTTCTTCTACCCCAGCTCTTTATACCCCCACTAAAAAGATTTGGTTTAAAAAACTAAAGAATCTTTATTCATATATATAATATATAAAATCGTTAATTATTGAACAAAAAGATAGAATTTGTTATAAAAACGCAGATTCCCAAAAAGCTTAATATTATTAATATTTTACATATATATATTAATCTTTGCCGGTACATTTGTATATAATAACAAATAATTTTTTAACTACAAAAATTAATAATAACAAAAAAGTATAATATCCCCTTTTTGTTATATATTGTAATTACTAACCATATAATCATAAAAAATAAAGCATCTCTAAACCGCTTTTCGAAATATCCTAAAATACATCAATCCTTAAGTAACTTCGAAATTGATGTAGGGTATATTTGCGCTAAAAGCGGATTCCTTTAGAAATGAATATGCTTTGAAGGATTATCTTACAGCGATAAAGATAAAAAGGAAAAAGAAGAAGAAAAAAATGAATAATAATGGAAAAGTTGCTTGAAGGTAAACTTCTTTAAAATAAAGGTAAAAAATGAGGATTAGAGTAGTAAAATATAAAGGGAGTATTATAATGTTAATTTATATAAATACTATATAATTATCAATTATTCGATAATTTCTATAATTCGATCTTTAGTGTTCTACATATTAATTAATTTAACAAAATGTTTGAACTTCTATCGAATAAAATTTTTAATAAATCTATTTGCTGGCATATTAACAATTAATAAATACATGATTAAAAATCGCCTTTTAACGTATTCTTAATAAAACCATATATTCTAAATATCTATATACTTAAATTTAATAGAGATTCTTTCATTCTTATTAATTATTAATCGAATTATTTAAATATTATTACAAAAGATATTAATAGACTCCTTTACTAATACTTTGATTGTCACGGGATATGGCTATCCCTGGTGTTATTCCTATACTTCTAGCACATTCCTTACTCTTTTTACTTATCCGTATTTGGGTATACTAGCCCCACCACAGTAGAGGCTACGTATTCTTTATCGAGGTAATACTTCTACCGAGGCATTATTACTGCTTCATATTATATTTATATATAGACCTCTAACTATTAAAGTTTAAGGTTAAATCAATCAAGCTTTTCTCTATTATATAAATCTAGTTCCCACTATTTACACTATTAAACCATACTTTTGTATTGTCTCTCGATTCCCACTACCGTGACTTATATCATACTATCGCATGATATTAATCTTCTTTAGAAACTTTAATATTGTTATTGCTTTTTTGATTAATCTTTTTACATCTAAAAGTTCTATCTTTATAGTTAAAATAATAATTATATCTTGCTTTATAGTTTTCTATACAATGACATCATTATACAACATAATTATATAGCTTTAAAAAAATCTTTATATAATCATATTATTTGTAAAGGAAACATTTGAAAAAATTATTATTTGAAGAATATAATCGTTTTTATAGCAAATTAAAAAGTATTGCAATCCATATAAAAATATAATATAATGATTTGTTGTTTTACAATGATCTTTTGAAAGATTAATATTATATTCGTTCAATTTGAAGGAAAGAAAAACTGAATCAGCTTTAATTGTTATAGCCGAATACAAAATTGATTCAACTTTCTTCTAATATTCTTTTATTTCGAAAAAAGAAACTAAATTCTTATTCTTTTCAAATATTATAATCAAAAATGGTATAATTACTTTTTTTTGTATAAAACCAAATTTGTAAACGATTTTGTTAATATAAATGTTGTATATTAATTACAATTTCTTAAATTGTCGATTTCTAATAATTCGAATTTCTAGAAACTATTAAATATCGCTAAAATCTTTAAGCTTATATTTCGTTTTGATTCTATTTATTATTGTCACGCTAAAGAGCGTAAGGCACGTGAGAAGCACGTGTTTACTGAACAACATGCTCTTACGTATTACTTGGATCTTCCGGTAGTAGGTGTACGAGCACTATAAAAAGCATACGTACGCTATAGTGCTTGAGCACACTAAAAGCATACGTACGCAAAAGCGCACAAGCACACTAACCGCTTTTGATCTACCAGCGTTGAGAGCACCGGTATATCAACCGAGCTTGGTTTATCGATTAATTAAGCCTGTAATTATTGTTATATAAGAACATCATGATTTGTAGTATTATAGATCCTTATGATTACAAAACTATATAATAATTACGTGTAATTATATATAATCATATATATATAGTATATAAGAATAGATGAATCCTGGATTTAAAGAAATAAACAATAATACAATCATTGTTTTATATCTATACCTTTATCCCTTTCTGATATTACTTTATTATATATTCGTAGCTATCCTTCGTGATAGTTATGAGCCCGGTAGCGCACTGGTATAATACTCGATTCGAGTTTGCTCAACTGA